>MU731749.1:111341-140945 GCA_026770625.1 Nicotiana glauca
GCACGACGAAGAGTATTAGGAGAAATTCACTGCATTTAAAAATGTTCACCCAAATAAGCAGAAAAAGATTGACCTATACTAATTACTATAAATAAGAACATGAAATATAAGTCAAAATGTTTCACCAAGAAATTCAATCAGTAGAAAAACCAGTAGCATTTGAGAGGCAAATCTTTGAGCTACTGCCTCTTGTTCAGCGAATCTACGAGCATCTTCCGTTACCCTCTGTTCTTGCTCAACCCTCATGAGAACCTAGAAAGCAATTTCATTCATATAAAACACCATAGCAAGCTAGGATGAACATATTAGATAATATTCAGATATGTTATCATCAAATTTTTAATGAGAATTGTCACCTGAAGCATGGCACTCTCTTGCTCTTGCTTATCAGCAAGTGCTTGTCGGAGCTCAACAACCTCTTGTTCTAATTGCTCAACCTAAATCATGGGGATATGCAAGTGTGCAAATGTCATCATGAAATTTAATCTTCACTTAAGGAAAGAAAAAGAAGAAACAACCCAAAAATAATAATCCAATATGAAAGACGGGAAGAAACCAACCAATCAACTAAGCCCCGTCAGTCTATGGGTGGGCGTTCGGACAGTTTGGATTAGATTTGAAAATTTCGGTTTGGATTTTCGATTTCCGGACAGCAGAAATGACAATCCAAATAATCCCGGATTGGATCGGATTTTTTAAGTTCGGCTTCGAATTAATCGATTTGGATATTTCGGATTTTCGATTTTAAGCCTATATGTTGAGTTGTTTCTTATTCTTACAAAAACGAACATCCAAATGAAGTATTCATGTTAAATTGCCGTAAAAGTTCCTCATTCTAATCGTAATCCTTTAAATAAAGTATTCAAGTAATGAAATTATTATCAAAGAAATACAACAGAGACATTAATAAGGCCGATAAGAATTAGCAATAGTAAAACCATACCCAAATAGAAAGTATTATGACAGTAACTTAGTCATTAGTATTAAATATATGAGATAAGGTCTAATGGGTAGGATATTGGGCTGATTACGGTAGGCATGACCAATGGACTAATATCTAATGGATAGCACTAAATATAAAGTAAAATATTTGGATTTTTGGATATCCAAAAATCCGAAGTACCAAATCCAACATCCAATCCGAAATACAAAAATCCAAACAAAAAAAATTAAAAAAATTGGATTGCGGGGTTTCCCAAACTATGCCCCTACCCATCACTAAATTAGTTGAGGTAGCTGTATGCACGCTCTTTTATTATTTCCACTTTATTCAGCCCCAAAGTACTTTCCTTCTAGTACTCAGTAGTTTGTTTTTAGGCAATTAGGGGAGTTCTCTAGATCTCCTGTTTATCCCTACTCAGATTAATGGTAATCACAACAAATTGGTATTGCCAATCTAGATTCTTTGCTTCCTTTGTGTTCTGCACTTTGCTAAGTCCACTATTGTCACACCTCCTTTTTTACTAACTCAATCATATGGGTCTCGTGATGGGTTGACAACGGATTATGATTGATATTAGGCGTCTCCGAGGCATGCACCTCAATTCGGCGAGTATCAATGAGCTCCTGGATAGCTGTTTTCAACTTCCATCACTTCTCTGTGTCGTGCCCCGGTGCTCCTGAACAATACTCACAACTCAAAGAATGATCAAGGTTCCTTGGAAGGGGATTTGGCAACTTCGCTTCAATTGGACTCAACATTCCCAACTGCCTTAGCCTATGAAATAGACTGGTATATGACTCTCCCAAGGGGGTGAAAGTTTTATGTTTCTGTGTCCTCTCTTGCTTGAAAGTTTGGCTAGCCCGAAAACCTGCTCCAGGGGGATTCTTGGAGGTGGGTAGGTGCTTTGGGTAAGTATTTTGTGGGGTGGGTGCACGCCATTGCGCATGGGTAGGAGGTTGGGGGTATGTTTGGGCATGATGGATAGAGAAGTGGGGATCAGGGGGTGGGTAATAGTGTTGTGGTGGGCTATAGGGAGTAGGTTTGGGGATGGGTTCGAGGTGGGTTGTAATATGGTAATGGGCCCCTGGACCAAGCTCTTGATTCAACTACTGCAATTCTTCTTTCCCAATACGCCTCCGGTGCCGCTTTGAATAGCCTGTGTAGTTGCCTTGATTGCCGAATAGCTCATGATTTTGTTGGATTTAAGTCCATCCTCCACCATACTTCCCATTTTTACTACTTCGTTGAAAGATTTTCCCACTACTGACACTAAGAGACCAAAATAGGTGGGTTCCAAAGCCTGCAAGAAGTAATCAACCATCTCACTTTCTTTCATTGGAGGATCAACCCTTGCCGCTTGCTTTCTCCAACGAATATCAACCGTCCCCTTCTCATTTGGAAAGACCATAATCCCTAAGAATGCCACAATAAATGCAAACCGACAATGAATTTGCCAACGACCCTTATCTTGCTTGTTGCTCAACCCTTTTTCATGTGTCTCAAAACCAGAAGAATGCCCAAACCTGAAGTGTAAGAAGTGGAAAGCACAACACCCTTCGCTTACCGGTTTTTACTTATCTGTTTGCTGATATTCAAGAGGTCAAAAAACTTGTGCACCGACGGAGTCCTTGGAAATATAAGCTGTTGCTTCCTCAGATCTCGTCCAAGCGGCAAGGGTTGATCCTCCAATGAAAGAAAGTGAGATAGTTGATTACTTCTTGCAGGCTTTGGAACCCACCTATTTTGGTCACTTAGTGTCAGCAGTGGGGAAATCTTTCAACCAAGTAGTAAAAATGGGAAGTATGGTAGAGGAAGGACTTAAATCCAACAAAATCATGAGCTATTCGGCAATCAAGGCAACTACCCAGGCTATTCAAAGCGGCACCGGAGGCGTATTGGGAAAGAAGAAGAAAGAAGATGTTGCAGTAGTTGAATCAAGAGCTTGGTCTAGGGGCCCATCACCATATTACAACCCATCCCCAAACCTACCCCCACACTCCCTATAGCGCACCACAACACTATTACCCACCCCCTGATCCCCACTTCTCTATCCATCATGCCCAAACATACCCCCAACCTCCTACCCATGCGCAATGGCGTGCACCCACCCCACAAAATACTTACCCAATTCCCCAAAGCACCTACCCACCTCCAAGAGCCTACAAGAACCCCCTTGGAGCAGGTTTTCGGGCTAGCCAAACTTTCAAGCAAGAGAGGACACAGAAACAGAAAACTTTCACCCCCTTGGGAGAGTCATATACCAGTCTATTTCATAGGCTAAGGCAGTTGGGAATGTTGAGTCCAATTGAAGCGAAGTTGCCAAATCCCCTTCCAAGGAACCTTTGATCATTCGTTGAGTTGTGAGTATTGTTCAGGGACACCGGGGCACGACACAAAGAAGTGCTGGAAATTGAAAACAGCTATCCAGGAGCTCATTAATACTCGCCGAATTGAGGTGCAGGCCCCGGAGACGCCTAATATCAATCAGAATCCGTTGCCAACCCATCACGAGACCCATATGATTGAGTTAGTAAAAAAGGAGGTGTGACAGCTCTAGCGACTCTGCTGGGGATGCAGAGAGGGCAGTGTTGGGCTGGAAGGAGTTAATCTAATATGGGGAGGATATTGGGCCGAAATTGGGTATGTTTAAAAATGGCCCAGAACCCAATTAAAACCCTTGTCTTCAATTAACTTCTTTTATATTTTTTTTCCTTTCTTTTATCTTTTTCTTTTTTTTAATCAAAAATCCTAAAATTAAAAATTCTAAATTATCTAAAAATGTAAGATTAAACTAATTAACTAATTATAGAAATTGTAAAGATTACTTAAATCTATATTAAAAGTGGAAAATCAATAAACTAAAATTAAAGACAAAAATGTAAAAATGAGCTATTTTTTTTGTGATTTTCAAATTTTGTAAAACAAATAATTACTGATTAACTCTATAAATAAATCCTAAATGCAATGTATAATATTTTTGTATTTTTCCATTTAATTGAAATGAAATAAACATGTACAAACAATTGCGAACAGAAAATGCCACAAAATTGCAAACGATAAAAGAAAATTATTTTGTTTTGAATTTATGGGAGTAAAATTTATATAGGGCAAAAATCGCGTGCTCACAACTATAATTCAAAGAGATTTCAAGATTCGTTCCACTTCCCCAGTTGGTGATTCAAACTCCAAACTTCTTGGTTGGAAGTTGGCAGGCTTCTTACATGAGCCACTCCTCTTTAAGGCGTCTCATTTTAACCTCTATGTATGATATTTGCAACTTCTGTTGGATGTGATCATTTAATCATGTCCAATCTTGTACATCCCTCTTAGTGTCCGCATTTCTAGAACATTCTCATAATTGATTCATCACTGAATTAAGTGCTAGTCGTAAACCGACAGCAATCCTCCTCCATTATCCTAACTTGAGGCTGATTATGCTTAACAAACATATGTGGAATTTATCGATGAAGTTTTGGAAGGAGAGTTTATTGTGCCAACCATCTAAAAAGTGTAGGAAGCTCTTTTCTTCCATGCTCAAAAAGATGTACAGAGGCAGACATTAGGGAAACTTGTGAATCATAGGGAAAATATGCTTTTGAACCAGAGAATTACAGTCGACCAAAACCACTTATCAAATAAAAAGGAAAAAAAAACAATCAAGCAAAACCCCAGAAAAGAAGAGACAAAAAAAAATAAATTTAAACGCTCCCTGGGGATTTTGAGGCACCTCTTTATGGTTGAGACTTAGTTTACTGGTGTCCCATCATCTCGAAAAAAACTAGGGATTTTTTACCCCCTACTTATCCACCCTACAATCCAAGAAACCAAACTGGGTCCAGGATGATAAGACAATTGTAACCCCTTATTAGATAATTGACTATTCTACGTGAACACCGAGAGTATTCAAGGTTGCACATGTTTAATTCATTGACGAATGCATGGTTCTAAGTTGCTCGGACGCGGGTAAGGGTGTCCGACATGGGTGCGGATCTAGAAGTCGGATCCTTCGAAATGTAAATTCTAAGATTGGAGGATATGGATCCTAGTACGGATACAGGTGCGGGGATGGCACAAGCAACAGATAATTAGATGCTTCACTTGACCAAATCCATCACAGGCTTATAAGAAGCACATCAAAGCATGCTGAGTAAAATGCCAGAAAGCTGGGGGTCTTCACTGTCTTTTGATATCCAGGGAGGAGAATTATGGATGCAGGGATATGATTTCCTACTCAGGCGGAAGTATATAATTCATGCATAAACAAAACTCTTAAGTACCCTTGCGCTCAACTGCCGCCTATTATCCTGCTTGACCATCTCCATCAATGCTGTTTCCAACTCCTCTGCTCTGCATACATGGAAAAAACACAAAAGGACACAATTAGTCCCCTTAATATCTCTTTTTTCTTTGTTTTCTACACCCACACACACGAATAGGTATAAAATCTTGACCAAAAGTGCTACAGACAAATAGCAAAAATAGAGAAATGTTCAATGCCATTATTTATAAGGTAAGGATAAATATTAGATTGAGTTCCAAGTTTGATAGACTACTCTCTAAAGGGAGAGTTAAACTACAAAATTCTAAGCATCACGGTTCACTCTCTTTTTTTTTTAAAATGACAGTCAATACAGACTACTTTAATTTTGAATAGATATTTTGCAATTCATTTGGTGACCTTAGGCTGTCAGAGATTGGCTTACTTTCTCAGATACTTCCCTCATGCTTTGAGACAATTGATCCGAGCAGAAACTTGAGGCATCAAAACACCCCCTTTTGCTACTTCGTTACTCTTTCCCCACCCTGAATCATGAGGCACACAGAGGAAAGGACAAAAATAGGGAGAAAAGGTAGCAGAACCAAAAAGAGGTGGGTTTCAACTGGATGGGAGGATCCATGGTTTCAAATTTGTTATTTACTTTGCCTCCTAAAATTAACAAAAAAACAAGGGTGATTCTTACTGCAAGTACAGAATGATTTCAGAAAAAGGCCACACCTTTGTTGTAGCATAAAGGTTTCACGAAAATATCAATCAACTGTTAAAAAACGTTCATAAGGTAAAGAAGTTACAGTTCGGAGTGAGCAACTATGACAAAACCCAAAATGCAAAGTAATACAACATTAACATTAGCATTATGTGCACCTTAGTTCAGCAGATCGTTTCTCCTCCAACAATTTGCACATCTCAACCTTCAGCCAAACCACCTGCATAGAAATCATACGTTAAAATATGCAAAGTGAAGGTACACCAGAATAATTTATGACCATTCACAGACTATTCGAAGCTATCTGAAATATTACTTTGATAATATCCAAACTAACAATCAAATTCCACAAATTTCTAAGAAGAAATAATCAAATCAAACAAGAAAAGATAAAGACTAAATTGGAGTTGAAGGTAGGGAAATTACGGAAAACAGAGAAATGAAAAGATGGGAGGTGAAAAGATAAATAAAATGAAAAAGAAAAGAGGAATCATGTGAGTAAGAGAGTAATACTTTTAGAAAACATATTCTATTACCTTACATCAGGCATGAATAGCAGGCAATACTGTATGATTAAATATGAAATAAAAGCTAGACAAGAGAAATAGCATTGAAAATCATAGATGCAGCTGTGTAGTATCATATTTCAAAAGACTTCTACAGCCAGTGAGTATTAACTTCATCATAGTACTTGATGTAAACTAGACATGAGAGCTACATAACACTTCAGTGCACATAACATGTTCATTTGCAGTAAAGTCACAAGGGATTGGTAATATACGCGTGTGTGCGCATGTGTATAAGTGATTTAATATATCTTCTTTTTTTCTGCTTTGCAGGTCTCTATAAAGATCCTTCCGCAGGTGCTAATAGGCTACTTGAGGCCTCCCAGGTAAATCAACTGACTTGTCAATCCAGTGCTGAGAGCCTGAGATTCCTAAATACTATGGCAAATAGAGATAACTCACACCCACTCTAGGTAATTAATTTTGACAAAAACCATGATACATCCTTTATTTTTATTTTTTTGAAAGGTAAGATTAAAAAAAAGGATTCCTCCTTTATTATTGGTATCTTGGAGGATATGTCATTATGGAGGCACAAATATTATAACTGGACACTAATGTTGCTATATTCCCAGAAAACCTACATGCATTTTCTAGCTTTATTGGATGAAAAGATATTCGAAAATCTGACAGGAGACGTACTTGAACCAAAGGTCAGAGTTTTCTGATAAACAGGCTTTCGACACAGCAGTTTAAAATAAATCAGAACGCCCGAGAGATGATTTTATTTTTTGATAAGACAGCGCCTAGAGAGATGATGTTGACTCTGTGTGTATATATCTATATAGTATATACACACATATATCAGTACACAAAAGACTTCATGTTGTTAGTACACTGGTAGGCTGTATCTTTCCTTTAATAGCCAAACCATCTGACAAACAAGTCAGATATCTCATTAGGCTCTCCCTAATTTCACATTTCTGAAAAAAGTTCCTTGCCATTCTTTAACAATTATCTTTGAAAAAACCCCAGATATGGCCGTTTCTTCACAATCTATGCTCAGAAACACAAACTATGAAATCATTTGCTTTAATCAACAAACAGCCAAAGCCTACCCCTACTGCATAACAAATCCAAGGACTGTCTTTTCTTACTTCATTTGCTCTTTTTTCTTCCCTAACTTTCCAGAAGGTTCAGCTACTAAACCTGCAATTGCACACCTTCAGTTCAGCACCCAGTCAAAAGAGACTAACAAGAACATCGTCATTCGTACTATATCAGGCTGTGACTAACGAACTGCCCATCAAAGAATAGCAAACTGAATCACTTTAAATAACAAGAGTCCGACAAACAACCACTCACTAAGCTTACAAGTCCAGTAACTACAGTGATTTTCCAATCTGTTTCTGCATCCAGTCCTTTATATGTTAGCTATGACCAAGCTAAAATCAGTGTTTGGCATCATAAGCTGAAGTTCCTGCCTCATGTACATTCACTGAACTTTCCAGTGAAGGTTCTTAACCAAGGAGGATTCTGCTAAAAAAATGACCATTCAAGCTCACATGCGGTACATCTCTAATTATTCTGGAAGCAGCTTCCAGGTCACTTACTTTGAAACACGAAAAATTACTTAAAGAGGGTTGTATCCTTGGACCAAAATTCTTAATTAAATCAATAATCATCTCAAGCTTTCACTTCCAAAACATCTCGATACAAAATACGACAAATTTCAGTAAGCTGCATGAATAATTCTAAAGTGCTAGTTTAGAAAGTTAAATGAGACGATAAAGCAGAGTAGAACATGGTTATTAGAAGTTGATCAGGAAAGGTATGCAAGTTCAAAGGAGAATGAAATATATTATAATTTAGGAGAGATATGACCGAAAGCTACCTGTTCTTGAAGATCTGGAACAGAATCTATTTCCCATTCACGCTCATATAAAGTTCATCCATATTAGCAGATGCCAATATCCGTCTGAGATGCATCACTAGTTGTCTCTGCATCAGCCTTTTGATCTGTTTTAGTGACTCCTAAAATTGCAGATCCAGAATCATGCTTAAAACTGTACAGTTTAGATACTAGACCCTGAGAATCCCTCAAAACTCGGAGCCCTTTAGTCCTCTCTTCCAATGCAGCCTTCACGGCTGGCCGATGCTTATTTCTTAGTACTTTTAATCTAGCTTCATTGACATTTTGATAGCCCATGCAGGCAGTCAGAACAAGTTGGCTGCTATCGAATGTTGAGCCAGCAAGCGATTGCAGCAGGGTGACTGCATCCCCAGCATCTTTTGTGGTAACTAATGCAGGTCCTGTGCAAGACCAAACTACATCAATTTTGTGCAACCCAAATTTGTATATAGAATAAAGCTGCAAGGAAGAAGAACTTGCAATTTGTCAACCCTTGTGAACTCAAAGATTACCATATAATTCCATCAAAGCAAGCGCTGTACGAAATAACATCACTCGATTTCCTTCAAACAGAAGCACATCCCATACCCTAAGGACTAAAACAAAGGAAAATTAATGAGAAAGGGCGTCAACAAACGTAAGATGATCAAGATGCAAATAAGAAGATTCTGAGAACAGTGCCCGAAAATTAAGCACAATGACAACTTAAAACTTGGTTATATCTACATTATCGGCCACTATACAGCTTAAATTTTTCATGAGAGAGAGAAACCGACCGCTTTCCCATGGAAGCATGTTCACAAAGATGGAGAGGAACCATGGTCCTGTTACCCATGCTACCTGCACTCCCAGGTAATCCAGATGATTAACTGCAATAAAGCATTGGTGGAATAAGACACCAAAAAGTCAACAAATAATAATGATTGCCAACAGACTGATAGATAACCTGAAGAAAGGTGCTTCACAAAAGAAAATTAAAGTAAAAGCCATACCCAACTTTGGAAATCTCTCTCGCACCAACTCCTCAAGAACAAGTTGGTCAACCTGATAAGAGACACTGTAGTAAATAAAATCTTGTGGATATGTTCATATTTCTCATATGCAACTGAAACATACCAAAGTAATGAAGTGGGGACGAAGATGTAGCACCAAGTTATGGCAAGCAAAAATCAAAACTTTTTTTACCTGAGACTCTATCATCTCTTCTGAGTAGTATCCATCAAATCAAAGTAATCATCTAAAATCCCCATCAAAGTCCTGTAAGTGTTTTTCAACATTTTGATTTTGATGAGACAAAGCAACCAAAAATATACGGAAGCTCATTTTACAATTTACAACTCCATAACAAATAACTCTACAAGTGTGATGTGCTAGAGAACACCAATGCTCTCTGAACTGTGAACTGTGAGTAGAAGCCTTCCTCTACATATAACTTAAGATGTTCCTCTGGAAAATTAGATGCAAACAAAGTTAAGAAAAACATACCAAAATGCATTTTCCTCCGGCATTAAAAGTAATAACAGACCAGCAAAGAAATTCATGGCCTGCATTATTAGACAAAAAGTGTGGTTAGATCGACACCAAAGGATTATTAAATAGGTGAAGCATAAGATGAAAGAAACAGATTTTTCACAAACTAGAAATATAGCACTAGAATGCTCAGATAATATGTAAAAGAAAATAGAGTTTAGAAATAAACCCTAGAATGAGATGCTGATATACACAGAAGAAGAGAAATAACACCATGTCTACAGCACCTCTTAGAACTGTCTGGGAACAATGTCCGACACACTTAAATAGATGATAAGATTCTGCATCTCTGACTTATTTCAAGAACGCAAATATTCAAATAATAATGTTCTCCACATCGTAGTAATTCATCAACTATTATTTTAGGGCAAAATCGAATCAACAACCGACTTATAGTGTTGGTAACCCAATTTTCTTCTGGCGACATGGTCAAACAGAATTTCAAAAATCTTAACAAACATGACTAGCTTCCCCCACAATTTCCAAATTCCCGGAGGGGAAAAAGAGGAGAAAAGGACGAGTACATAAAACAGAGATATGCTGATAGGAATACCTGACAATAGCCAACCGAGGGATTGTGTCGAGCATAGGCTGTAAGTAAACGCCTTAAGGCATTTCTCCCATCCTCATCTAGAGCAGGATGTCCAGGAAATGTTCGTGGTAGATCCTGCAATAAACTGCAAGATAAGCTTGGACCGGAAATGGAAAAACCAGCAGTAACATAGAATGCAAAAGGAACTCAAAAGAATAGCTGAGATATAGCACATTCAATAACCTTCTCAATCTGCCCTCTCCATTTTTCAGGTATAGATACACAGTCTATGCTCGCGTCCACTGAACCTCCACAGTCTTCTGATTCCACACTTTTAAGCTCCGTATTATTACCAGATCTAGTGCCTAATGCAAGTAAATCTTGATAATAGGTCCCCACTTTGCGTGCCCTCACACCCACAAAGGCTTGCCAAAGCTGTGATTCCAATATTAAGCTTACATGAATAAAGCTAGTGCATGAACTCAGATTACTTTAAAGAACACAATCATAAGGAAATTTCAAAAAATTCTATGTACCTCTCCCCTAAGAGCCATGGGTACTCCACCCTGAACAAGACACTCCAATTCTTCTTTCCAAGGAGGCAAAGACTCTTGACTAGTATTAGCCAAATGGCCAGCAGTATCATTTAACGGAATGTCTTGCATCGAATCTAACTCAGATTTGTCCAAAGATTCTGATCTTTCTCATAAAACTCATCTTCTGAGTCCTCTTCAGATTCTCCTTTTGTGGGTCTAGACTCTTCAATTGCAGGAAGGTGCTTCCTCGGACCAGAATCTTGCTCCTGTTTGGCCAAGTTTACTTTCTTTTTGACACGAGTGCTCATCATATCCTCAACTGCCTGTAGAGAGGGTCTAATTTCCGTCCACATCTGAGCCTGACAAATTTTCCTCTCTACGGAGGTCAGTGTGACATCCTTCTCAGTTGCACTTTCAAGTTGACCTTCTTCCCCGTTCTGTGCATCACAACTTACCTCCTGACTAAATGGTTTCTCACCAGGATTAGTAGAACTTTTGTCTGCAGATATCCCATTTATGGGTAACTGAGCAGACTCTGCTTGACGCTCCAAAAAATCGTTCCACCTATCAGACCTCTCTTCCTCTTCTTCCTAAAAAAGAAACGAACACAAAGTGAGATAATGAGGAAATATTCACTGCTTGATTGCTGAGAAGTGTGGTAGACATAAAATAAACAGAAGACAAGATGTTTGCAGCATCGCTTCAGCTGATTACAGAGAAATTGTTTATTTTTGGTCTTCCCTTTCTTCTGCCAACCCCCTGGTCTCTTGTCTAATCTTCTTCAAGAAAAGAAAAAAAAAGATAAACAGTACATTAATGGGTAAAACAGCAATAAGAACAAAAGAGTACCTTGTAGATATTAGCATATTCACGGTATCTTTGTACATGCTGAGGTCGTACAGCAAATCCATAAGCATCCCTGTTAACAATGACACTAATTAGTGGGAACAAAAAAATCAAGGAACGGTTTATGGAAACAAAAATCTTGACATGGTTAAGTTCCCAGGAAAAATATTAATGTACTGCTGTGATGATATGGTTATCACTTCATATTACTTATCTTTTCCTATTAGTTAGAGAAAAATCTAGAATTTTTTTTGATAAGATAAATAAAATCAAAAAAAAATCTTATTAGACATAAAATTTTACTTTGTATTAATTACTTCTTGTTAGGATAGAGTTCTAGTAGTTTCAAAAACTCTTATTTCTTCAAAATTCCCCGACATATATACATATAGGGCCACCATATTCTTGTTTAAATTACATGAATAAAATTGATTGAATTGATCTAGTGTAACAATTTTTCTATCTAACCTTTCTCCCTACGTCCCCTCTCTCTATTCCTCCAACCCCTCTCTCCTTTTTATCTCTATTTCTTCTCTTACTATATCTTCTCTCTCTTCCCAGTTCTCATCTCTTCTGCTTACTTTTCTCCCAACACTTATCAGTACAACATCAATATGGTACTGAAGCACAAGTTCCTATGCATCACACTAATACACTCTTTGCGCTTGAAATACTTATCTGCCACTCATGGCCTAAGCTGTTCGTCCACTTCAGTATGGTGGTTTTCACGAGTACCTTATTCAATCAAAGGATCAACAACCACATTATATTAACTCAAATCTTTTGAGGGTCAGACTAAACAATCTTACTTGTTGTATCGAATTTTCTCCAATTGGAAGAGAATAATGAGATCATGAGGATATCATAATCACTTGAAATAATTAATCTTTTGTTCTGATAAGGATTGTAGGATAGGAGCTCCTAGAATTTCGACAGGGCGATCCATAGATGACTAGTGCATTGGATTGTGTCCCCCTTATGGTAGTTATTTATGGTAGTTACTGTTTGATACTATTGCATGTCATTTTATTTATGGTTCTTATGTTTAGATAACTATTTACGCGATTTCCGCTAGAGATACTAATGCTCTTTTGTTTTTGTTGTTGTTCCCCCTTTCCTTCCCTGCGCCGAGGGTCGATTGGAAACAGCCTCTCTGCCCTTTCGGGTGGGGGTAAGGTCTGTCTACATATTACTCTCCCCAGACCCCATCTTGTGGGACTATACTGGGTAGTTGTTGTTGTTGTTGTTGTTCTGATAAGGTATTTTATTGATGCAAACAACACCAAGCAGGTGCTAAGTTACAAATAAGTTAATTACAAACTCTTAAGGACATGAAGCCTAAAAGAGAGCCACAGTCATCTACATTTTGCATTATACACCACAAGTATAAAACAGCAAGTACCTGTACTTTAAATATTGCATAATCTCCTTTGACAAAAACATATACTGTATATCCTCATTTTTCCCCTCAAAACATCTCTTATTCCTTTCACAACAAATAGCTCACAGAATGTAAGAAGGGACAGTATTCCATATTGCTTTCATTCCCTTTCTCATCTTTTGCCCTTGCTACACTCCGGAGCTTGTTTCATACTATTTGTAATTACCCCTTATACACCAAATAGGTTTAGAATCAAACCCAAAATTTGCAAAGTAGCAACAATGGAGAAGTAATATTTTGCTAATTTCCGCATCTCCATTGCTTAAATTGCAGCTGCTGCATAAGTTGAGTTCCCTTCTCCTCACCTCTTTAACTCTCATCACTTCACCCTTTTTTTCTTTTTGTGACAAGTCAAAAGAAAATGTAAAAAAGTTGTACGTCAACACTTTATCTATAAGTTAGAAATGAAATAAATAAAATCTTAATTTAAAAATCATGTTATCTTTTTTGCAATAAATAGAGTAACAGTAGTTTCAAAAGTTCTAATTAGTTTAGAATTCCCTATGCTATAAATAGAATCTTCACATGATTTTCTTGAAATTCTCTGTATTATATATGATTAATTGATTTACTACTATAATTTCTCTTTCTATCCCTTCTCCCTTCAGTCCCTCTCCTCTCTTTTCTTATCGTTTTCTATTTACTATTATAATATTATAATTTCCCTTCTCATTTTTGTTCTTCTCAGTTTCACCCATTCCTCGTTTCTTTCCTGTACTCTCTCTCTCTCTTGTCCCTATTTGGTACTATATTAGTACATATTAAATAGGATAAATTATCTTCATTTTTATCATGATCTACCACATCAAGAACTGAAATAAGAATGCCAAAGCTTGTTAAACATTGATTGCTCAAAGAGAACAAGCCCATTAAGACCAAAAGTGAATGAAGATTATGTTTAACACCTACTTGGTTTTATTATTAAAGTTAAATCTATTACTTGCAAAAGCGGTCGTCAGATAATTGATTTAAATTTTCACTTTGTTTTAAGCGCATTTGGCTAATAGGTGAAAAATTGATTTTCTCACAATAGACCAAATTGATTTAATGTAAATAACCGAAGTCCTTTTTCCCCTTTTAAGTGGAGGTGCTGCAGTCTAGTGGTTGTCATGTTAGTTTCTTCATTAAGAACAAGATTACGTACTTCTTCACTGTTTACCTTCTATACATGCCATTACCTTCTAGAGATTGCTAACCCAAATTAGAACATCCAACATTTTCATCAACAAAGCTCAAATTTATTATTTTATCCCCATCACTTTACTACGCACCTAAGGTGTGGCCTAGCTATCAATGAAGTAGGCGAAAACCTTGGAGACCGGGGTTTAAATCTTGGTGGAGACAAAACATGCTAAGTCATTTTTTCTATCTGCCTAAATCTTGGTTGGCAATATTAACGGTACAGTGTGAGATAACAGGTACTTGGTGGAATAGTCAGACTAAAAAAAGTCTGATTTACTACACACCACAGTACATTTCACTCAGTCACCAAAACACACATTGAATTTACAATCAAAGAAAGACCAAAAAGAGAAACCTGATGTTCTTAGAAACATTAAAATCAGAGGAAGTTCATCTGGGCAGTAAATATTTTATTTTTTTGCAATTCCTGGTGAGATATAAATTATAATGAAGAATCCAAACAGCATGAGTCATGGATCGAGCTGACAAAGTGGAAGGGGAAGAGTGATTTAAAGGAGTACCTCTTGTTGTCAAAAGAGATGAGAGGTGGATTCGAAACCGCTGTTTCTGCCTTCATTGTCGGTAGAAACGATCAACCAAGAATTGTTCAAATTCCGAAAAATTCCTAGATCTTTCCTCCCCAAAAAAAAAATCTAAATGGATTTTATTTTTATTTTTCTCCGCAACAGAAACAAAAAGACGAATCAAGAAAAAGGGTCTTTAATTTCTGACTTGAAGATTAGAATATCAAGACTTGGTCTTCCATTACAGAGTGCAGTTTCAATTAAAGAGTGGTGGGTTCAGTCCGTACTCAATGCTTAAGCCCTGAGTGTGGGGGGTAGAGGGGGTGGGGTCAAGAAGGGGGAGTGGGGATGGGCACGTCACATGGGAAATGCGAGATTACCGTCACGTTATGATGACATGTGAAAAGGTGATTGCTTAACACTCAGTTCTAAAGCCTTTTTTTAGTGAAAGAGAATTCTAGATTAAAGGGAAATTGTGTATACAGATTTGAGCGATCTTTAATTCTTAGGTGTCAAGTGTTTGTGTGTGGGCACAAGAGGTTGTATCAGTTCTGAAGAAAGGTGAAATTAATTTTTCACAACACTTCACCTACCCCCCCTCCTATATTCTTCATGTTGGTTTTTTTGGCTCTTTCCCTTCCATTTGTACATAGTTAGGTGCTCAAACACTCATTGTCTTTACCCGGATTTAAGTATATTACATAGGTAATTAGCAAAAATATTAGATAAATAGTGAGTGTGCACCTATAGCTACGTTCTTTTACCATGTTCTTTAGTAAGTCTTTTCGACAAGCGCCCGTAATTTTAAAATTCTGGATCCACCATTGAATGGTAGTATTAGTACCAGTAGCGGAGCTAAAATTTTTGTTAAGGGGTGTTAAATATAAAAGTAAACATACCAGGAAATTAAAGGGAGTCAATACATAGTATATATACACATATAATTTATTTTTTTACCTACCTACACAGTGTATTTATCCCGTGAAGGGGTGTCATTTGACAACCCTTCCTATAACGTGGCTCCGCCACTCATTAGTACTTATAGTTTAAGAAGGGTGGCAAGTTGACAACTATTCAAATCATAGGTGTATTCAAGATGTAAATTATATGGGTTCAACTTTTAAGGTTTTTAGCATTGGATCCGTTATATTTTTAAATTTATGATTTCATATCTACTATTTTTGCAATGTTAATAAATTTTTACTCCGTCTCAAATATTATGTGTTCGATTGAACCCGTAGGTTCAACACTACACGCCCTTAATCAAATTACTTGTTCTTTTAGTTGGTTTGAAGAATATGATAATGCATTACAATTTTTTTCATGGATTACAATTTATATCAATTTGTATATGACGAAAAGAATATTGTTTCTTAACATGATTTTAATCAAATAGACCAATTTATGGTAAATTTGAGACGATTTTGTGCAATTGATTGACATTTACATTTCTGAGACGAATTTCTTAATGTATGTTCTTATTCATTGTAAAATAAATGAGATGTGTATGACATATTTAATCTTGCTCGACCCAAAAGTTATCGTATACTTTATGAATACGAAACAATATATATGAGTTACGGGCCAATCATAGCAAGTCGTAATAATCCATGAACCATGTAAAAGAAATAATAATAAACGCCCAAGATTAGGGTAAGAAGTATTGACCACTTTTATTGATGATATTGATTTGGTCTGCCTCTCCATGAAGAAGTTCAGAGCCTTACAATGATGTTGTATCTCTCCATGAGATGGACATTTCATGTCCGTTTTCTCCCTCTCTCTTTCTCGAGAATAGTGATCCAGAAAAAGCCCCCTTCTGGGGTTCATGCCCCTAATATTTATAGTTGTGAGCTCCATGAATAGGAAGTGAGTGGCTGTGACCATGTTGGGATTTCGTCCCCATGGGGAGGCGGGGAGGCTGTACCTTTGTCCCCCTTAATTATACATGGACTCCCCTACCGGATGAAGATAGATTCATGTTATAAGCTGGTGGCTATGCTTCCTAACAGCAATGAATTAGTTCAAGATACGATTATCTTTATTAATTGTTGTGGGGTCAGATTCTGACCCATGCAGTTAGTCCCTCCGTTTATCGAGGTCGTGCTTCGGCCGAGCTCGATGAACGGACTTTGTCGACTATGATCTGAAAAACTTGGATAAGGGATGGGCGGCCGTCGCTCTGGTCGAGGCCGCGTTCTCTACGGCGACGACCCGAATTTTGTAGAATTTTTTGGCGTCACATCGCCATATAATCAAGTCATCGTGTGATCAGGACAGAGCATCTCCCCATTATGAAGGCGTATGATGTTGTTAGCGCAATTCGGGCGAGACCGAACTTAGTTACGTTCTGGTCCTCGCATTCACTCAGATTCGTAAATGTCGTCGGCGACGGGAGACGGGCCGTATGTAACGTGGCAGATGGAAATAAGCGTGCGCCGAGTACGTTTTCTGTATTGTTTTAGAATTTTGAGGACGTATGGTGCGTTTCTCCCGTATCAGCTGGGCGTTTTGATTGTTTCTGCTGGCGAGGCATCAGCAGAAGGCCGAGGGGGCACTTCATGGTGCTCGTCATGATGGCGCACGTCTCGGTAGAATCGAACCGTTTGGCGGTTGGTCATGCAGTTAATGGTGTCTATTGGGTTTCCGAAAGTCATTTATGTTGCCTATAAAGGTGGATTGAGGCATCCATTTTTCATTACTTCTTTATTCATCTGAGAGTAATTCTGAGGAAGCTTTTTCATTCTGCTAGTTCACCTTCTCTTTTCTTTTCTTGATTGTGATAACTTTCATCTTTCCCACCGAATTTTGTTCTTTTCTTTTCAAACAACTAAGCAATGGCAGGTAGTTCTTCGCGCGATTTTCTTCCGATGAATTTGCGGGTCAATCCTCCGGCAATTGAAGGGCCACCTCCGGCAATGGGAGATGCTGAGCAGGCGGAGACCGGAGGAATTTCGTCAGTTGACGACTTCCCCGGCCTGGAGGTCCAGCGATTGATTGTACCGCCGATGGTGGGGAGGACCCGGTGGATGAAGCCCCACTAATGGGGGAGATTGGAATGGCCCGATTACGGGAGTAAGGGGTCATTCCGACCCATGCTGACATTGTCCTCGCCAGAAGCAAGAAGAGGGTTCACACCGATCGCAGGGGGTATTGCGTCTTTTACGCGTATCCCTTTAGGTTGGGGTTCAGGATTCCACTTCCTATGCTGGTGGTAGACTTCTGTCGCCACTACAGGGTATGCCCGGGCCAGCACACCCCTTCTCTCTACAAGTTACTGGTGATGTTCCTGAAGTATAGGGAATTGGCCGGTAGGGTGGTTACGCTGCAGCATGTACTCACCCTTTATGCCCCCCAACGAGTCCGGGGCACCATGCTTCGAGCGTGCCCTCGTGGGTCGAGGGGGCTGACTGCGGCGTTGGATGATGAGGTCGACCCCCGCCCTTTCGAGCACTTCTTTTATATCAGGACCGAGCATTTAGTGGCGTCTCCCTCACGGTTCCCGGAGGCTTGGAACCATGCATGTGAGTTATTTTATTGCTATAATCAGTTTCCTTCCTTTTTCCTTTTTCTTTTTATAAGTCTCGCATTTGTGGGCGTTGACTCGTTGTTGCTTTTGTAGCCGAGAGGTCGCCACCGACCCTGTTAGTATGGATACGTGGGTGGCTTGAAGTCGTGCTCCCTCATATCGAAGGAATTCGCACGTGGACGTCTTTCTGGGAGAGACACGGCCGTAGGCCTGCTACAGCTGAGAAGTCGATTCCTACCTTCATTCGGTTTTGATTCTGTCTTGCTTACCAACCTTATTTTTCTGTGATAGGGAGGGTGAGTCGTGGCAGGGCTCCTCAGTTGGCTTTCCGATGGCCGGGTGCGATTGCTCGGCTTCTTGCAGCACCGGCGCCGCGCCGCGTACCGAGGGTGGCGTCAGTTGAGTCTTCGGTGGCTCCTTCCCCACCACGGGCCGCGTTTCGGGATGAGGGGTCGTCGGGGACCGTACATCCTAAGAACGAATCGTCCTCGGGCGAGGAGGAGGAGAGGCCATTGATTAGGCGTTGGGTCGTGTTCACTTCGGCTCCTCCTGTAGTAATCACGTAGGCTCCTCCTATGGTGATTAATGTGGACTCCCCTCCAGCAGATGCGGAGGAGGGTACGGCTGCAGTGCCTATCCTTGAGGGCGAACCAATGGTGGAGGTTTCCCCAGCTGGCTCAGACTGCAAAGATACTGTCGCTTCGGCGACTCAGTTGGTGACTCCCGCAGCTGAGACGGGGGGAAGCTCTTCAGCGGTTGTTGAAGCCGGTGGACCGAGCACCCCGTTAGCGGTTGCGGCAGGGAAGGAGGAGGAGAGGCCGCAGGAGAAGGGTCGGGGTCTGAATCGGATTTGGACCCCGAGGACGTCTGCATGTTCCGAGAAGGCTTTACAAATTCGGTCGTGCGCGCGGAGGGATGTCAAGCCTCATTGATGTTCCCACGGATTTAAATTTGCTGCTCCAAGGCTCGAGTTTAGTGCCGCAGTTCGGGCTGCTGTTCTCAGAAATAGAGAACAAGTCGCAGAAGGACGTCACGACATTGGGTTGATGAACGAGGTGGCCGTAATGGGCTTGAGGGTACGTAATCGTATATTGGCTTGTCTCTTCTTTGCCTTGTTTTATTCTCTATTTTAACCGTTGCCTTTGGTTTGCAGTCCTACTTGCTGGAGGTGGAGAGCATCCGTCGAGCTAACGTTCGTTCGGCGGTGTTTTTACGGGTGTTGGAGAAGTATCGCCGCTACCGGGATAGATACCGGGAGATGTGTGTGCGCTTGAGGAACGATCCCCGTAGCTGAGCCCTGGTTGAGGAATTGGCGAGGCGGGAGCTCCAGATGCAGCAAACACTTGGCCGGATGAGCAACCTTGAGGAGCAGCTCCGTCGGAAGGACGAGGAGCTCGAGGCCGGGAGGAGAGCCACATTCGAGTGCGAGCGTCAGTGCTGGCCAAGGTAGCGGAGTCTGCATCGGCGTGGAGCGAAAAGGTGGTTGCACTAGAGGGAGATGTTGCGGCCTTGAATCATCAGGTGGACGATGCCTCATCAAGGGCTGAGGCGTTACAGGAGGTTGTCCGTGCTGGCGAGTCCCAACTGTTGCTGGTACGGGCTGTTGCCGCCTTCAGGGAGGCGAACCTCGAGGAGCGGATAGGTACCCTCGAGCGGGACGCTCAGATTGTGGCGGAGCGGGTTACGACCCTGGAGAAGGAAAACCAGCGTCTACGGGACTAGGCCGCTTCCTCTGGCTATGCTCGTGAGCTTTGGCTTTATGCTGAGGCCCAACGGGACGTGTATTAAAATCTATGGGAGGCCTACATCGTGACCGAAGCTACTTTCGAGGGGGCACGCCAAAAGGCTCGGGAGGCTCGTATGGATTGTGGTTTCGATGCGGCGACGCCAGGGGCTGACGATGGCGCAGATGGGGACGCGGATGGCGCCGAGTGAAAAAGAACTGTGTTTTTTTTGTTTCCTTCTCTCCTCTTTTTTTTTATTAACCGGCTTTAACCGGGTGTACGCGGGGATGTTCCGCAATCATTTTATGAATAAATGAAATTCTTCTTCCGTTATTTGCTTTGTATCTGTTTTGTACCTCCCCCTTTTTCCCTTTTGGGTTTTTCTTTGCGTGTGTCTGAAAGGGCGACCTGCCTTTGAGTCTGATCTCAGTAGGCAAGTTTATTTTTTTTTGACTTGGGGTGATCGAGTTGGAACTGTTGCTTGGTAGTAGTGGCGCTTAGCCTTAGTCCACTTCGGGCGCGGCTGGACTACTGGCCATGATGCTACAGAGTGCGGCCTGGTAGTCTATTCGGGGCGAACTTTGCGTGCCTCTAACCTTAGTTCGAGTTAGGCGTACTTACTTGAAAGGCGGGGGTGTCGAGTTTTGGTTCAGCTATGGTTGAACTTGTCAAATTTGAGGGTGAGAGCGCCTGGCTTTATGGTTCGAGCGAGGCCGAACTCACTGGATTTGATGGCGAAGGTGCATAACCTGGGCCTTGGTTCGACCATAGTTGAATTTATTGGCGAGGGCGTGTAACCTGAGTCCCAGTTCAACTGTTGTTTAACTTGTTGGCGAGGACGTGTAGCCCGAGTCCCAGTTCAACTTTGTCAATTTTTGGAGGCGAAGGCGCATAGCCTGAGTCTTGGTTCAATCCGTAGTTGAACTTATTGGCGAAGGCGCATAGCTTGAGTCTTGGTTCTACCGTAGTTGAACTTATTGGCGAAGGCGCATAGCCTGAGTCCCAGTTCAACTGTTGTTGAACTTTGTTGATTTTTGGAGGCGAAGGCACATAGCCTGAGTCTTGGTTCAACCGTAGTTGAACTTATTGGCGAAGGCGCATAGCCTGAGTCTTGGTTCAATCCATAGTTGAACTTATTGGCGAAGGCGCATAGCCTGAGTCTGGTTCAACCGTAGTTGAACTTATTGGCGAAGGCGCATAGCCTGAGTCTTGGTTCAACCGTAGTTGAACTTATTGGCGAAGGCGCATAGCCTGAGTCTTGGTTCAATCCGTAGTTGAACTTATTGGCGAAGGCGCATAGCTTGAGTCTTGGTTCAATCCGTAGTTGAACTTATCGGCGAAGGCGCATAGCCTGAGTCTTGGTTCAACCGTAGTTGAACTTATTGGCGAAGGCGCATAGCCTGAGTCCCAGTTCAATTGTTGTTGAACTTTGTTGATTTTTGGAGGCGAATGTGCATAGCGTGAGTTCTCACGTTGTGGGTATTAAGTGATGGGGCTTGGTTTTGATTTGAGACTTTGAGCAGTTTATATGTTGTCTTCCCAATCGGGGTATATAGGCTGTCTTGAGGCGACTATCGGCTCGAGATATCTCCGTGTCGGTTTTCGACCGGAGCCCATATCGGGGATGCGGGGGAAACCTTACAGAGATCCTCTCTTAGGAGGGGCTTCTTCTTCTTTTTTGCACTATCCCAGATCGGAGAGAGAGAGGATTTGGATCTTGGTTTGAGATCTTCGAGCTTTCCTTGTTCGATATGCCGCTTTGGTTTGTCCGAGCTGGGTTGTTTTTTCTTTTTCCGGCATTTCTTTCCTTTTGTTTCCGGGAAGAACTACACAATTTTGCTAGGAAATCCCCACAGACGGCGCCAAATTATTCGACGCAAAAGTCATCATACACTTTACGAATACGAAACAATATATATGAGTTACAGGCCAATCATTGCAAGTCGTAATAATCCATGAACCATGTAAAAGAAATAACAATAAACGCCCGAGATTAGGGTAAGAAGTATTGACCACTTTTATTGATGATATTGATTTGGTTTGCCTCTCCATGAAGAGGTTCAGAGCCTTACAGTGATGTTGTATCTCTCCATGAGATGGACATTTCATGTCCGTTTTCTCCCTCTCTCTTTCTCGAGAATAGTGATCCAGAAGAAGCCCCCTTCTAGGGTTCATGTCCCTAATATTTATAGTTGTGAGCTCCATGAGTAGGAAGTGAGTGACCGTGACCATGTTGGGCTTTCGTCCCCATGGGGAGGCGGGTAGGTCGTACCTTTGTCCCCCTTAATTATACATGGACTCCCCTACTGGATGAAGATAGATTCATGTTATAAGCTGGTGGCCATGCTTCCTAACAACAATGAATTAGTTCAAGATACGATTATCTTTATTAATTGTTGTGGGGTCAGATTCTGACCCATACAAATCTTTTTGTAGAGTGCCTTGCATACGAAATTAAACGTAAAGGTGACGTATACTAGTAGCAGCCAAAATGATAAAGTAATTATTTTCGATCATAACAATTGATTGTAATAAAATATTAAAACGCATAAATGATTTGTATTATATACGGTAAAAATCGGGTATGCCCAATATCCGAGCTCGAGGGGTCGCCTTAAGTTCGAGTTCAGGATGGATCAAGTTCGAGCTCGATGGATTAGGCTCGAGCTCGATGACACAGTACAAGGCTCGAAGAACCAAGTGTCCGAGGAACGTCGAAGCCTGATATGACTGGCCTCGAGATAATACCGTTATGGATTTGTAACAGAATGAGCAAGATTCATGCCATGTCCCAAGATCGGGGTGCAAATCCCGGAATAGATTTGTACGAATCTGTACTAGACGGTTAGACAGCTGTCCCAATAAGATTTTTTACTGTAAATAGAAATGTACCTTATTTAGGGTTCCCCTATTATATAAAGGGGACCCCAATCATTTCTAAACACATTCAATCATTGGCAAAGAATATATTATCTCTTACTTTCTCGCTCATTGTTTATCGGAATTGTCCTTTAGATTTATTATTCTTAATTCATCTCGAGGTCACTTTCGCTAGAGGTCGATACTGCTTAGCAACACTGGTTTGATTTACTCATTTCTTTTATTTATACATTATACTTCTTGAGTATAATTAGTATTGAACCAAATCACGTATCTTAAAACTACAAATCAAATTTAATTGTTACTCATATTTTCGAGGTAAACAAGTATAATTGTGTGTGCAAAATATGGGTGTTTAAGGAACTGGCTAGACCGAGACAGTTCAGAAAATTAGTAGCCATATTGGTTTCAGTCTCGAACCAGTATTAGGCTGGGGTTACTGGTCTCTTGAGGGGCCGAGGTTTAGGGGGTCTTGTCAGACCCGTGGTTCAGGTCAATCCGAGCCGGACTAATTTTTTAAAAATTTAATAGAAAAATTTTCTATTATATAGAAAAGAGAAGAGGAGGTTGACCAAGGGCATAATGGTCATTTCAAATATATTAGTGCATTGTTTGTTTGTATAGTATGCTCAAAAGTTTAATTGTGGGTTCTTAATAGCAGGAAAAACCAAAATTAATGTACCCATAAGCTATTAAATTCTTTAGGTTCAATTCAACCTTCACTATCTTCATTACATGCATTACTTGATTCTTATTATTATTTTTTCAATGAGTACTTTTAACTAGAAAAATTATTTTTTTTTGATAATTTTATAATTCAAATGTTCACCTGATTAAAAATACTAAGGTCACATACATTTATATATGACAATTCTATTATCTCCTTAAGAAATATTATTTTATTTATTAACTATTTCAGGTGAAGAAGATTTCATTGAAAAAGAATTAGTGATAAGTATGTAAATTTACATTCAAAGGTTATTTTATCATTATCAATTGATATCATTTTGTACAAAATTCTCATTAAATTGTAATTTTAGTTGGAATACTTCATAAAATTCGGAAAAAAATTATTTAAGAATAAAATATAGTTTCAAGTCCATTTTTTTATTATAGAATATAAAAAATTTATTCAAATTGTATAATAAGTATCCCCTCTCTAAAATATGAGTTGAGAATATCTGAAGTAAAAATTAAGACAAATAATTTGTAAAATTATTTTCTTTTAAAAACGTTATATAATAGGAAGTGTGAGAAGTGTCGTCATACAAGATTATAATTTTCCCTCTATGATCGAATTTATTGAGTACATACTCTATTCAATAAGAATTTAACATTATATAAATTTTAAAATATATAAATATACAATTAATTACTTTTAAAATAATCTCAACAAATACTACTATTGTGATGAAAATTACATTATACCCTAAATAGTATTCAATCATATCAAATGAAACTAGAAAAAATTATATTATTTCAATTTACGGTCAATTTAATTAGTATTTAGAGTATCGAGATATTAATTTATTTATAATATTATGTCATTCAACTAGAACAAAATATATTTTTCTTGTTAAATTATTAATAATTAAAAATCACGATTATTATTTCAAAGAACCAAAAAATACCTTTTCATCAACTAAATCAACACATTAAAAATACTAAAAGAATAAAACTATATATCATTCAATTTAAAAAATAAAAAAATACATGACGACTTATTTTTCAACTGAGTGTTTAATTACTATTTAATAATAATTAATTTAAGGCTTAGTGGTGCAAATTTTTTTAAAATAAAAAGGCCTTATGTAGAAATAATTTAAAATCTACTTGAATTATTATCTAATCATTGTATAATAAAGTATTAAACTCGACAAGTGTTTCAAAATGATTGGTATAGTAATATGATTTCAGAAAAATTAAAATGCATATAATGCAAAAGATAAATATCAATACATATAATCGTGGTTCTACACGTTATTACACAAAAGCCTATTCTCTTTCTTCTTTCCCTAAAGGTTCTAAGTGTGTAATGAACAATAGACCAAGAAATATTAAAAGGATGAAAACAAAAAAGAAAAAGAAAAAAACAACAATTGGGCCCGTGCATCGCACGGGTACATCATCTAGTTTTATATATATATATATATATATATATATATAGAAGAGAGAAGAGGAGGTTGACCAAGGGCATAATAGTCATTTTAAATATATAAGTGCATTATTTGTTTGTATACTAGATTCAAAAGTTTGATTGTGGGTTCTTAATAACAGAAAAGCTCAAAACTAACGTGCCCATAAACTATTAAATTCTTTAGGTGGAACATACTTTCCATTCAACCTTCACTATCTTCATTAAATGCATTACTTGATTGTTATTAATATTTTTTCAATAAGTATTTTTATCTAGAAGAATTATTATTTTTTGATAATTTTATAATTCAAATTTTCACCTGATTAAGAATACCAATGTCACACACATTTATATATTACAATTCTATTATCTCCTTAAGAAATATTATTTTATTTATTAACTATTCCAGGTAAAGAAAATTAAGGTTATTATATCAGTATCAGTTGATATCATTTTATACAAAGTACTCATTAAATTGCAATTGCAATTTGAATACTTCATAAAATTCAAAAAATAATTATTTAAGAATAAAATATAGTTTCAAGTCCCCTTTTTTATTATAGAATATAAAAAATTTAATCAAATTGTATAATAAGTATCCCCTCTCAAAAATATGGGTTGAGAATATCTGAAGTAAAAATTAAGAAGATTAATTTGTGATTTTTTTCTTTTAAAAATCGTTATATATTAAGAAGTATGAGAAGTATCTTCATATAAGATTATACTTCTTCCTCTACGATCGAAGTTAGTTGAGTACATACTCCATTCAATAAGAATTAAACATTATATAAATTTCAAAATACATAAATATACAATTAATTATTTTTAAAATAGTCTCAACTCTCAACAAATACTACTATTGTAATAAAAATTGCATTATACCCTAAAATATCTCAATCATATTAAATAAAACTAGGAAAAAACTACAATATTTTAATTTACAGTCAATTTAATTAGTTCGTGAGTGATCGAGATATTAATTTATTTATAATATTATGTCATTCAACTATTTTTCTTGCCAAAATTCTTAAGAATTAAAAATCACGATTATTATTTCAAAGAACCAAAAAATACGCTTTCATCAACTATTTGGGAATAATATTGTTATTTTTTATTATTTAAATTTTGATTAGTACAAAAAGAAAAAAATAATACATTAACACACTAAAAATACTAAAAGAACAAAACTATATATCATTCAATTTAAAAATGAGAAAAATACATGAGTACTTATTTTTTAACTGAATTTTTAATTACTATTTAATAATAATTAATTTAAGGCTTAGTGATGCAAAAAAGTTTTAAAATAAAAAAGGCCCTATGTAGAAATAATTTAAATTCTACTTGAATTATTATCTAATCACTGTATAATAAAGCATTAAACTCGATAAGTGTTTCAAAGTGATTGGTATAGTAATACGATTTCAGAAAAATTAAAATGCTTATATTGCAAAAGATAGATAACAATACATGTAATTGTGGTTTTATACGTTATTACACAAAAGTCTATGCTATTTCTTCTTTCCCTAAAGGCGTAGAAAGTGTGTAATTAACAATAGATTAGGAAATATTAAAAGGATGAAAACAAGAAGAAGAAAAACAACAATAATTGGGCTCGTGCATCGCATCGGACACATCATCTAGTTATTATTATATAGAAGAGAAATGGTCGACCAATGTCATTTTTGCAATTTTAGCTTCTTTCAAGGGAAAAAGAATAATTCTATCATTAATTTGTTGAATGATACTCTAGAAGGATCGGCTTTTTCATTCTCATTTCTAATTGGGGAAAAAGAGAACAAACGCACCAGCAGCAGCTCTTCTCTTCATCTTCTTATCTTGGTATGTTTACCTTTTAATGTTTGCTCAAATTTCTTCCCTTTGCTTTCGATCTTTCTACTTTTTGGTCTACCTTCGTTGGATCTGTTATGGTTTTTGCCCCTCTTTTTCTATTTCACTATTTTGCTTTTAAATTTGAGCGGAAGATTTTTTTGTCCTCAATAATTGGATCTTTGTACTGAACTATGTTCCGATTTCTATTGCGAATATGTAACATAATTTACTTTTTATTTTCTTTAGATTGTGGCCTTATATTTATTTTAGGTATAATATGCTATTAATTGGCATGTTAAATTTTTGGTCCGATAATACAAAAAAATATGCTTCTACTCTCATAAAGTAAATCTTATTATTAAATATTTTTTCATTTCTTCTTTGTAATTGAGGAGTACTTTTTGTTGTTGTAATTTTTTATGATAGATAAAAATATATCGATATTTAATCATTGAATAAATAATGCTAGAAAAATAATAGAATCTTACTTTCAGGTACCCGCTGAGAAGATCGCTTGGCGAAAAAATAAAGCTCTGAACTTTACAAGTCTTATATGTTGAAACCAATAAACCATGTCTGAAATCTGTTCTGGTTTTTCTCTGTGCAGTGTTGGGCTGTTCTGTTCTGAGGATAAGACCAGAAGTTTTGTTCCCAATGCAGAAGAAAAGAAATGTGCAACCATTTCATCAAAGACATGAAAATTGGTAGATATCAATGTTGAAGCTGTGAAAAGCGCAGTCCGAATTTTCACCATGCCCCTAGCAATCTTCTAAATATTACCTTTCCCCATACTGTAAGTAGTTGGCATTCTACTTTCTTCTCATTGTAATAAAAGGAAGAATCAATCTTTTTCTAATGTATTTTTTATGGTTAGAGATAATCCACCAATCTAACAAATGAATTCAGCTATTTTAGTGTTTAGTAGCTGAAAGGCCCAGCGTTTACAATTTGTTCCAGATGAAAATTTTAGATAAAAATCCAAGAGAAGTAGGTTGGTCAACGTCTAAAATATTCTACAACTGGTGTCAGCACCCATTAATATACAATATGCCTTTCTATTCCAGTACTCAAATATATGGTAAATATAGTATTTTATCTCGTTTCAAGAGAATAAAATCTTAGAACCAAATATTACCTATATCATATGGACAAATGTATTACTGAAATATAGACCACATAAATTGATGCATCTAGAGTTTCTAAAGTTTCTTCATGCTATATATACCAAATCCGAAAAATAAGACGACTAGTTTACTATAACATGTTAAATATCTAAGGCTTGGGATGCTACTGGTCAGAGAAGATACATTAGCTGAGGTTTACGAGAACTGTGTCCTTGAGGATTCTTTCAGCTCCTGTGTTAGTAAACCTAAGAGAGACCGTAGAAAGCATGAGATTTCAGCTAATGATGCCATTAAAGAGGCTTTATCTGTCTATGAGGCACTGGGTGAGTTACGAAAATAGGAGGCTGCATATGCGTACTTTCAGCTGGCTTGCTACCAAAGGGATTGCTGCTTGAAATTTTTGGAGCAAGACCAGGAAAACAGTTCTTCCAAGGGCGGAAATAGCTTTCTTCATAGAGTAAAGCAATATGCTTCTTTGTTGGAGAGGAACTGGCAGAAATCCATGGATTTCTACGGACCAAAGTCACACCCTGTGATGTACTTGGCTATTTTGATAGAGCAAGCTACACTACTACTGAATCTATCGAATTTTCTTCATTCTAACATGGTATGATTATACATTCTTGTGATTTGAAGAATATCTTCAAAGTTTGTCTCTTTTTCTTTTTTAATCTCTAGCTTGATTTTTTCAACCAAGGGTAATTTTGACATTTTAAACCTAAGGTAGAATTGAACAGCTACCTCATTCATTCTCTATTTTGCATTTTGTATCTCTCAAATTCGCTTTTACATTCTTCATCTAGAGTATTCTAAGTTCAGAGTCCCCGATGGCCCCATATTGCTTTCTTCTTCGTTGTCTTCTCTTAGAGAGGTAATGATTATCTCTTTGCTATTTACTTATCGTTATAGATTATTGAAGTTCAAGGATGTGTATTTCTAGCCCAGTTGGTGGCTACTACTCCATTTAAACTCGGGGATGTCACGACCCCAAACCCGATCGTGATGGCGCCCAACACAACTACTAGGCAAGCCCGACCAATTTCACTCTCAACCCGAGCATAAGGCTCAAAACCATTTGTTTGAAAATAATTAACAACATGGAAATCAAATATATATAACTGATAGATAGACATAATCCGAAAAATCCACCATACTGAACAACCTCCCAAAGACCTGGGGGTCATGAGTCTAGAGCCTCTACCAGAATAGCATAAATATACTGTAAAACAACATAGTCTGAAGTACGCGGAAAGTCAAATAACAGAAAATAGGAGAGAAGTCGGGTCCTGCGGACGTCAGGAAGCTACCTCGACAACTCCGTGTAAAAGTCCTGAAGATCAGCAATAAGCTCAGATAGCTCCTAGAGCACCTGAATCTGCACACAAGGTGCAGGGAGTAAAGTGAGTACTTCCAACTCAGTGGTAATAGACATATATAATG
>MU731752.1:9815-50740 GCA_026770625.1 Nicotiana glauca
ATTATTGTGAGTTCCCCTTTACTCACTGCCACGACTAGTGGAAAAACTGTTGGGACGCGTCTTTTACTTTAATTTTAGGCCGTCCAAGTATAAAGTTAGATGGACGAAAAAGTTTAGATAGTTTTGTTATAAATAGGCAGCCCCTAAGACTTAAGAAGGTAAGCCTTTCTACACGGAGAGCACCTTCTTTCTTGTATAAATAAATACTCAGTTAAATAAAATAACTTTTCAAGAAATATCTATGGAGCAATCCAAACCTATGAAGGAGGAAATTCCAGACATACAAAACCAAGTAAGTTTTCAAGAAAATATGTATAGCTAAATATATATATTCCTTATAATCTCTAGAATATCGTAGTTATTATCATGATATAATTGTTAAAAAAGAATAATTTAAGTAAGTTTGCTATGAATAATCATGCTGAGAGTAGTTTAAACCCAGACTATGCCATCCTAAAGGTGAAACCAACAAGGCAAGAGGCCGCAATAGGGAAGTAACCAAAGTTGAGGCGCTGTTAGGGTAAAATGATTAAAGCAAAAAATCATGGTAGTGACTAAAAGAATTGTTCTTAATAACGTATTATAGAATGATAAAAATCATGATAAACGAAGAGATTAGAGGAATATGTTTAGCCAAACATAAAATAAAAATGAATCATACTTACATTTTAGACAACACTGATGGATATAAAATAACTATTTTACATATACTTAGACCACTTGACAATGATATCAAAAATATAATTTTTGACAAACTACTTATGTACGAAATATTAGAATTAATGACCCAAGAATGGTATAATTTAGCAAATTTATCTGACCTAGAAGAAGAAGATAGAATAAGCTTATCTGAATTTGATATACTCACTGATGATATATACTCAGATTAAATGAACCTAACAGAAACCCAAAAAATAATAGAATTACAAAAACACAGACTACACCAAAATATGCAATTATATCAAGAATCCAAAGATCCAATCTTCTTAGAACATATGAAAGATAATATAGAACATCTAAAAGAGCTACATAATAAGGATAAACTAGAAAAATATAATATAAATGAGCTAAAAACATTCCAACAACTCTTGAAAATTAATATAAACGGATACATAGAAACAGGAGAAATAGAATATATAGAATATATATCAAATTGTAGAACAGAAATATTAAAATTAGAATCTATGATAAAAGAATATTATAATCTAACATGATAAATCGCGAGTATTTACCATACTGGATAGAAATTACAGACAAAATAGAAACTTTAGAACAACAACTAAAACTGACAATTAACACGTATCTAATAACAAAAGATGTAGACCTTCTATTAAGCATACGACAAGATATAACCGAAATATTAAAAATAAAATTATTACAAACAGAATATTACAATAAAGTGTTTATAACATGAAAATAATCATAAATACAATAAATCCACTAAAAGCTAAACAAAAACTTACCAGAGATAAATAAGACCTAATAGATTATTTAAATTAAATGATAAAACAAAGATATTTAGATTTATGGTTAAAAACTGAACAATCTATATACCGACTAGAGCAACTTATGAAAGAAAGCTTAGACGAATATCTAAGAACCCAAGATATAGAATACCTTGAATACATAATAAATAACGCTATAGAAATACAAAGATTAAGACCTATAGCAGATGACTATAAATATAAAGCTTTTCACTCAACATGAAAACTATAAATATTAAATTTAACCATCCGAAGAAATCTAATCGAAGCTAAAATATCGACCCCACAGACAAATAATAAAAAGCTAATCTAATAATTACATAGCTTTTTTGGTGCGTTCTTCTTTATGTCTTTTTCATTTTCCACTGGGTCCTGCTAGCTGTCTTTGTGTTTTTGTCTTGTAATTCCTGTTGTAGGATTCCTTTGTCTTTTCTTTGATATTTTGTTGCTTAACTCTTTAGGTGTCAGTTGTCATTGGATTTATTCGCAGAACAGTTTCCTAGATAGAAAGGAGAGTACTAAAGTATTCGGAGGACACCCTATAATTTCGTACATGAAAGTACGCCATAAATAAATTGATGAAAGCTCAGAAATGAGATGTTACACTATGCATTTTCATATATTAAAGTTTCCTCGTAAGTTAATCGACGTAAGTTCGGAAATGGGATTATTTTGAGGTTATAAGCATTATGCTATTTCAAACAAGGAATAAGTAAATTTGTGAAGGTAAGAGGGAAGTAAAATCGAAGAAAATGAATTTCGTTGAAGTTTGTCAATTTGGGATAAAATATGACCCGAGCTTTAATACCCGGTATTTATGGACTTGTGACATACAAAGTACTACATGACTATAACAATAAGGTGTACAAATTGTGTTAAAAGTGAATAGTATTTTAAGTAGTTTGAGATAATTTCTAATTATGTGAATAATTGAATAATTATTGATTAATGGGAGATTTACAAGTTAATTAAGTGATTAATGGATAATTAATCCAAGTATTTGGATAACAATTGTATCTCAAAACGTGGCATCACATCAATACAAATTGGTGACTCTTAAATCATAATCAAGGTGGCCAAATTTTATGAATTTTGGTGGAAAAGTCTTCAAAGTGGGGTCCACCTAAAAATTTAATATACCTTTCCTAGTCCAGATTCACTTTCTAATTCTAATCTCTTAGAAACATTACTATCCAAATCACAAGAGAGTTTCAGCCATGCACTTGAAACGTTACCATCCAATTCACTTTCTAACCCCAAAAAAAAAAACATAGCAACGTTAATTACATTTCCAAATAGCAACGTTGTTGCAAAATTCTTAAGGAAAGGTTTCGGCCAAGATTTTCTTTGTATAAACGACGTGATTGCTTCGAGCTTTTCATATGATTTGTTCTATGTGTTGTCGCAATTAACGTGTGTTAGAGAAATTGTTAAGAGAATCGGCTCAGGTATGTTAAGGCTATCCCTTATTTCTTTTGGCATGATCCATATGATACAAACGAAACGAGCAAATGCACACCTTTCATAAATGACTCTATTCATAGAAATACTAGAGATGCTTATGTTCTTGATTCCCCGTGTTTCATATTACTCTATCATCTATTCACGGATCTCAGAAAATACATAAGTTCATAAAGTTATTTCATGATATTAATTAGAGGCATAATGGTCTTATGACGTATCGAGAGATTTTATTAAAGTATTTCATATGCATTTCATGCATTTATACATGCACATTGATCCATGAACAGATGTCATTATATATATATATGTATATATATGTTTTATATATGTATATGGGATATGAGAAAGGTCATGGCGTTGTATACGCACCACTACCTGATCAGCTGGTATACTTGATGATTTTGCCCACAATGGCCGAGAAGATATGATTGGATGCCCTCAGAGGCTTGATGATGTTATGAACACATGCACCTAGACACGACATGACATTCGTATGAATATGCATGCCCCTATGAGTATTTCATGATTTACAGAGTTATTCAGACTTACATGTCGAGTCTTTTACTCCATGTTTCTCTCATGTCTATTAGTTATTGATTTTCATTCCTTACATACCCGGTACATTATTTGTATTGATATCCCTTTTGCCTGGGGACGCTATGTTTCATGCCCGCAGGTCCCGATAAACAGGTCAAGAATCCTCCAAGTAGGCTATCAGCTCAGCGGGAGGTGTTGGTGTGCTCCATTTTGATCCAGAGTTGCTTGTTTGGTCAGTATGATTTAGACGTGTATTGTTTGGTACGGCGGGGCTCTGTCCCGGCCTTCATGACAATTATGTATTCTTAGAGGCTTGTAGATAGATGTCGTATTTGTAAAAGATTGTATGGCCTTGTCGGCCTTTGTTCAGTATACAAGTAGTTATTTTGGTCTTATAGGCTCGTATGTCTTATGTATAAGTTGGTATTACATGTTATATTCTACATATCTCACGGCAGCCTCTTCGGCTTAGTTATCTATGATAGTATGACGCGAAAGGATACGTTATGTTGGTACTTAATGAAGTAAGGTACCGGGTGCCCGTCACGGCCCACCAGTTTGGGTCGTGATACGGACATGCGCCTAAGTCCAAAATCACAATACGAAGCTATCAGAATAATCAAAACACCATTCTAGAGTTGTCTACACAAAAAGTCAAACTGCGATTAACACTTACCGCTTAAGCTTCTAAAATGAGAATCATCCTTCCAAATTAATCCCGAATCATCTGACCGAACCCGGACACACACGCAATTCATAATACATAATACGAAGATGCTCGAGACCTTAAGCCACCAAAAGAGACGCAAATGCTCAAAACAACCGATTAGCTCGTCACATTATCCCCCTCTTAAACAAACGTTCGTCCTCGAACATGCCAAGAACCATTCCTAAGTCATCAAATCACTGAATGTACACACCATACATATGATCGTGGGTGATCCCACGTTACCCCAATTCACAAAAGCTCGAAAACACCATCTTAACTGGAAATTATTCCCTACACCCACACTGACAAACCTTAGACCAAATGTTTCACCATCCGATCATTTACCAAGGACCCGATTCTCGCATCAACACACGGTATCAGCCTTCTCCAGCTGCAACAACCCATGCCTACACCTACAAGGTACAACTACACGACGTAACACATCACACATATGTCCATATCAATAACTCTGGCCACCACAACTGCCCATGATCAAATCCATCACTGGAAATTAACCTCAATCAGCTAGAACCCTATTCCAAACCTTCACAATACTAACAATGATACAAGAAACATGAAGATCCCATGACCATTCACTCAAATCAACAAGTCACATCTAACGCTACCTGGACACACGCCTCGCAAGCAAAAACCCAATAAGCACGACGCGAATATGACCAAATATGCAAAGAGAATCACGTGATAGAATTATCAAACAAGCCCAACATGCACAACTCCCTATCAGTACCATACTACAAATCAATTTCACAAGGGAGAATCAAAACATATGAACTAAACACGAGTATCTCATCCTAATACAACTCAATCGCGGCACACAACCTTGTTCAATCATATAAAACCGCATGAAATTTTGAGGATCCCATCCTCAGCTATGAATATAGAATACACATCATACCAACTTAAACCTTCCACTAACTCAATTCCACAAAACAAAATCACAACACGTAACAAACCCCTTACACCGGTAAAGCATCTAAATCATAAATCATAACCAAATCATCGAAAAATCACATCAAAACGTACTGTAATGAGTAATAGAAAGTCACTGCTAGTCTCGTAGCTCTCAATAGTGAACAAAACAAAATGATAGACACGGGCTACCGCTATGGAATCTCCACATAAATAGAGTACAAAATCACAAAACTCACCCATATGTGAAGCAAGATAAGAGGACTCACCCCGATAAGAAGAACCAAATCAAAATAAAAATGATGCTCCTCTATAATAATCAAAACCATACTTTTAATGACTCCATATGGTAGCGGCCTCAGCCCTACCATAGAAAGTATATCAATAGGCCGGGCGTCCCCCTCTAAGGCACCCTCTACCCGCTTATCCTCCATCCCTAACTGGTTATGCAAGTAGAGTAGCAACTTGAATAGTGTCCGTAGCCTGAGTGCTCTTATGAAATCTACCCCTCCTGAGTCCGGGACTATCTCTCATGATGTTCTTAGTATCACCACACTCATAACAACCCCTCTGCGGGCATGGTTGCTCGTATTGACTCCATGCTGATAACTGGAATAACCATTAAGGAACTCTGTATCGGTGGTGCACTAAAAGATGACTGTCCTACATGAGTACCTTGGCTAACTAGAGCACCACGAGTAGTCTAAAGTGTGGACTTGATTGGCCGACTACCTGAACCTTGGCCACAATGGTTCATAGAAGAAGAGTAGAATCCACTGAACATCCTATAATCTCGAGACCTCTTGGTCTCCTTATCCTCCCTCTCCTCACCTCGAATATGCTCTAACATCCTAGCAATCTCCACCACCTACTAAAATGGAGTATCAGTTTGCAACTCCCGGGCCATGCAGAATCTAAGATCATAAATGATCCCCTCAATGAATATGCGGACTCGCTCTGTGACTGTAAGAACCAAGGTAGGTGAATGACCGGATAACTCACTGAACCTGATGGCATACTCAGACACTGACACGGTGCCTTGATGAAACTGCTCAAACTCTGTGCGCCACGCATCCCGAAGTGTCTAAGGAACAAACTCCCTAAAATATCTCTGAAAACTGAGCCCAAGTTGGTGGTGCTACATCGGTTGGTATACCCTCTTCATAAACCTACCACCACAGATACATTGCTCCCTACATTTGAAATGTGATAAAAGCAACTCCACTCACCTCTACAATATCCATGGTGCGTAGAATGCGGTGACATTTCTCTAAAAATCCCTATACATCCTTGGTAGTTGTGCCACCAAAAATAGGTGGACTATACCTCTTGAACCTCTCAAGACTCTTCTGCTCCTCCCTAGTTGCCCATGGCCTGACCTCAGACTAAACCGAAAAACTAGGCTGTACCAGCCTCACACCTGAAACCTAACCAATGTGAGCCCACTGCTCTGGGGTACGGGTGGTGGGAGCCTGAGATCCTCCCCCAATCTACGAAGTAGCTGGTGCAACAGAGATTAATCTCGCCTGAGCCAATGTACCAAATATGCTTAGGAACTGCGTTAATGTCTCCTGAAGTCCGGGGGTAACAACAGGAGCCTCTGGTTCCTGTCCCCCAACCGGAGCTACTGGTGGCTCCTCAACTGCTGCTTTGGCAGGTGCTCTAGTTACGGCATGTGCCCCTCATCAGCCTCTACCTCTACCCCGACCTTTCGCGGCTCTAGTAGGGAGCGCGAGTGTCTGCTCAGCTGATCTGGTAGTGCGTGTCCTCACCATCTGTGAGAGAATAAAGATACAAAGGCTAAAACTTCGAAATCAACAAATCCACACTATCACACCTCCTTTTTCTTACACCCATGAAGGTATAAAGGAGTTTTTTCAATTAAAGGACAATCGAAACGGGATTTGTTATTAAGATTCATAGTCGCCACTTGGAAGATTAATGGTGTCCCAAGTCACCGGTTGAATCCCGAATCAAGGAAATTATTGACTCTTTTTAACAGTCCACGATCCAGAAATCCGAGTAAGGAATTCTGTTAACCCAGGAGAAGGTGTTAGGCATTTCCAGGTTCCGTGGTTCTAGCACGGTCGCTCAACTGTTATATTTGGATTATTTATTTGATTTTAGTGCATGTTTTAACCTATGTGCTTTTTAACTTTGAACCGCTTTTATTATTATTATTTTAAGAGAATTGCAACGTCGTGAAAACACGTCTTGAACCGCGTCACATAAATGCACCCGTGGTTTTTGACACATTTCGACTTCGTTGAGATTTGGATTTGGGTCACATAAATGTGCACCCGTATTTAGGAAGGTAAAATTATTTAAGTAACGAACCTAAAGCAACTAACGTATTTATTATCTTTGCGGGAGGCCGTGAAATTCACTAAACGGTACGTCCCAAATTCTAAGGATTTTAATAGGAACATTTAAAGAGGGCCCCGTAATTTATGCATTTTATTTGGCGGGGCTCACCTCGTTGTATTATTAAAGGCAAACTAAAGGAACTACGAATTTCTATTATGTATTGTCTCTAATAGGCCCTAATTAATTAGCGTTGTTAATAAACCGCCATTGAGAGTATTACCACACAATATTAAGTCAAAATGCTTTAATAATTAACATAAGAACTTCAGTAGATTGGGCTTCAAAATAGAGGCCCAAAAGAAAGAGAATTATTTAACCTTACACGAGGGGAGGGATGTCTAACGTTGGGCCTTTAAACAGATTCAAGCCCAAGACTGTTCAAACAGAGGCCGTCACGTTTGGGCTCCTAAATGAGCCCAGATCTCATATTGATTATTTGAATTTCAGCTCATAAAAGCCTTAATCAGTGGTCAGCACATAACCAGCTCTGAATTCATGTTAATGCTAACTCCTATGTGTGAATTGAATTCAGGTGAACAATCAGACTATTTACTACATTTAAACTACAAAGCAAGTTCTGCCTAATATTAACACGACCACAGTTATTTTAAATCCAACTTCGAATCAGTAGCCTATTATGAATTTAACCTTTAAGTGGAGATGACAGCCATATCTGAATATGCCATGCTAAAACTGATATTCCTGCTGACGGTTCGAATATACAATTAACAACCAGGGACTCATTTCTATGATTTCAGAATCAATTTCAGATGCATAACAATCTCTAATTAATAAAAAAAATCAAACTAACACATGAAGGCAGGCTATGCCATATTAAAGCTAACACCAGAGGTTCTATCTCATTATTGAATCACCATTTAAACAATATACGAAGTAACTAACAGGAAATTAACTAAACTAACATGAACTAGTCTATCAACTTAACATGAAATTGCTATACAGTCCAAATACAACCCAATTTTTCAGTCCAGTTATACAGATTGTCCTAGTATAATTACAGCATTTGCTATTCAACTTTAAATGAACTAAAGTACGAATTAATGCGCAGGAGAAGGCAGAGAAGAACAGGAGCAGCAAGCAGAGAAGCTAAATAAGCCTTTTCCATTTAATTCGTCAACTCAATTACACATTGTCAGGAGTTTAAGACTTGTACCTGAAAAGTAGAATGTAAAATAAATCAGGGATCAACAGCAGTAATCGAATGATCAATAGCAGCTCAAAATCGAATTCACATCCCACAAATGCTATCAAAATTAACCAGAGATGAATTATAGAAACACAGCACTGATAGATGACCAAAAATTGCTTAACTGAACCCAAAACCCACTCGAAACTAACCCAAGAACACCTCTGAAGTTTCAAAAACCAGATATTGAACTAGAAGATGTAAATCAACAGCTAAAACTCGAAATCAACATAAGATTTTCAAAGAAACAGTATTTTTTGGGATTTTTTTGAAGGTTTTCTGATCTAAAAGAGGTTTCAAATTCCAGATCTAGTATTTGGATTTGAAATTCAAATTTCAGTTTGTGGAAACTATGGAATAATTTTTTTTGGGGGGGGGAGTTTTTTAGAGGCTGGAAACTTTTGGGAATTTTTAGATCTGTAAACTTGTTCATGAAGGCAAGTAAGCTGCCTTTTATAGGCAAACTTCAGGGGGAAGCTTCTAGATCTCATTCACACCTTTTCCCCCTCTTTTATTTCAGATTTTATTCAATAGTCCCTAATTTACTGACTTGTTGCTCAAGTTACTACACTAAAGTCGCTGAAATTTAAAGTAAGGCCCTATTCTAGAAGGGTCTAGGGAGTTCTTGCTTTATATACCACATTTCTTATTTGGGAATGCCTATACTACCCGTGTCTTTATTCTGAAATTACTGAGCCTAAAAAGCTAAGCAAGAACAATAACAAAACTTAAACTAATCCTTTAGCATGGAATTACTAATGCAATTACTGAATTTAAAGTAAATTAAACTAAACTGATCAAAACTAGCAAATCAAACACTGAAGATCAAAATCAAATAATGGCTAGACAAAATCGATTAGAACAGATAATACAGAATTAGAAACTATAGCATGTATTAGGACGGATTCAAAAACAACAATTAAGCTAACACCTAGAATTACCAAGGCAAGTTTAAACCAATCAAACAAAATTAAACTAGAAGCTAAAACAATGATAAGATCATAATGAAACAAATATTGAACAAAATCGAAACAGCATCGAACGAAGACTTACTGATTTTCGGATTAGCACTTATTAACAACCAAAATTAGTATGAAACAGATTAATCAACTAAAAGAACAAGTTCATGCTATTGGATATTAGAATTCAAAACAAGAAAACAGAGAAAATAAACTCAAATACTAAACCCCAAACAAACAGCAATCCAACTCAATTAATCAAGAAGCCAAACAGTTATGGAAATAAAATAACACCAGAAAAAAAGGAAAAGAGAAGAAAAATCGGGGAACTCACTGGTTGTGGATCTTTAACTAGGCTAACTTCGAACTTTGATTTTCAATTAATGTTGTATGTCTATTTCATCTGAAATAGACATATAACATTAATTTAAAATCAATAGAACCCTTTAAACTCCTAAGACAGGCTGAAAACTCGAACCCTAGATCTGAAATTCATGGAGTTTGGCATAGATTTGAAAGGTTTTGGTTTGGGTTTCGGAATGAGGAGGTCAAGGAGGTTATAGAGTGTGATTCTGGGGTGGTTTGGTTGTGGCGCCTCCACCGGAGCACTTGTGGCGGCGCTAGGGTTTAAGGTTTCAAATCAAGATTCGAGGGATTTGGGATTGATTCGAGGGAAACCAATGGCAGATATGGAATGAGGAGAGAAGGAGGATTTATGTGACGACCCGACCCGTCGTCTCATGTGTTACTGTCCCGATTTACCCATTTATTGCTTCTTCATATTTCATTACCGGTATGTGGTGTGTGAGAGTTGATTTGGATTGGTTTTGATAAGAAATGAGACACTTAGTCTCTTTAAGGGAAGCTTAAGTTGGAAAAGTCAACTGAATGTTGACTATTGAGTTAGAGGGCTCGGAATTGATTTTCGATGATTTGGTTATCTTCGGGGGATGATTTGTGACTTAGGAGCGTGATCGGAATTGAATTTGAGGGTCCGGTGTAGAATTAGGCTTATTTTGGCGAATTCCGATTGATAGGTGAGATTTTGATCCGAGGGTCGGAATGGAATTCCGAGAGTTGTTGTAGCTTCGTTGGGAGATTTTGGATATGTGTACAAATTTTAAGGTTATTCGGACATCGTTTGGTTGGGTTTTGATCGAATGCGCATTTCGAAAGTTTTGAAGAAACTTAGGCTTGAATCTGATGTGAATTGATGATTTTGGTGTTGTTTGACGTGTTTTGATGATCGGAATAAGTTCGTATGATGTTTTGGTATATGTTGGTGCATTTGGTTGAGGGCCCTGGGTCCTCGGGGTGGTTTCGGGTGGCCAATCAGACCATTTTCTAAGTTGAGGAGTTGCAGAATTTCAGTTCAGGTGTTGCAGGCACTTAAGCCTTCGCGATCGTGTGGGGTATATCGCGATCGCGTAAAAGGATTCTTGGTAGGCCAGTTATTGCTCTTCGCGTTCGCATTATTTGGCTCGCGTTCGCGTGGTCCTTCTCGCATTCGCGTATAAGGAGTTGGGGTCCAGCGGATTTGCTCTTCGCGTTCGCATCATGTGAGCCGCGTTCGCGCATGTATGAGGAATAAAGCATCGCGTTCGCGTAAAGTTAATATTGGATAAAATAAAAAAAATGTTCTTCGCGTTCGCGGGGCTGAGGTCACGAATGCGATGAAGGATTTTCCAACTGGGAAGAAGGGTTTTAAGTGATATTTCATCCGCGAGCCTATGATATTTTTCCACCATTGTTGAGCGATTTTGGAGCTTGGAAGAGCTAATTGAAGGGGGATTCAAGGAGGATTGCTTGGAGGTAAGTTCCTTAGCCTAAATACTTGATATTTGGTTAGATTTAACATGGAAATTGGTTGAAATGCACCAAAAAGGGGTATAGATAGGGCTTGAGTTTTTGGATATTTCAAACTGGAATTTGATAGGTCATTTGAGCTCGAATTTGGGAGTTCTTGGTATGTACGGACTCGTGGCGAGACAAGGAATATGGTAATGTAAGTTTCATAATTTTTTGAGAAGCGGGCCCGGGGCTCGGGTTCTGCTAGTTTCGAGATTTTTGCTATATTTCGATTGTTTTCGATTGGATGTTGTCCCCTTAGCCTATTGTAATGTATTCGCTCTGATTTTTGGTTAGATTCGACGCGCGTGGAGGCCAATTTGAGGGGCAAAGGCGTCGCGAGCGAGGAATTTCACCGGTTCGAGGTTCGTAATACTTGTAAATGATATCCTGAGGGTTTGAAACCCCGGATTTGCACATCATAGTGCTGTATTGTGGTGACTTGCACGCCAGGTATGAACGTGGGGTAGAGAACCGTTGGGGATTGTGACTTAGTCCGTCCTGGTTGTTGATTTTACTGCGTGATTGACTGAAAACTACTTGATGCTATCATGATTTTGGCTGATTGCCATGTTTTGGGCTTCATGCCGATTATTTGAATCCTTCAGGGATTGATATCACTATTTTTGCATTACGTTGCATATTATTTTATCTCAGTACAAGGTTCTAAATACTGTTTTGTAAACTCATCCATTTTTCTAAGATTTGAAAACTTAAATGATATTTTACTGACGTTTTGAGCTGAGAACTGCTATTTTACTATTGCCCAAGGGGCTTATGTGCATTTCTGGACTGTGCATGGATCGGGCTGCGCGCCACAGCGGTGTGATATTGATATTGCGCTTGGGCTGTAGGAGCCCCTCCGGATTCTGAACCCCCACAGTGAGCACGGGTACCCAAATGGATCAGGCTGTACGCCGCAGCGGTCATGTGCATTGCATTGCATTCACGCATTGATTCCTGTTTGTACTACGTGGCATGATATTTTTGCACTCTCATATCATTGGCATCCCTGCTATTTCTTGCACGGTGTACCAGATACCCAGGTGTTATTTGTAAATAGAGTGTTGTGCCCGAGGGGCTGACTTGTGTGCGGACTTGCACTACCTGATATCGCATTCATATGTTTACTGTTGGAAAAAGAATATTTTTAAAAGAGATTTTTAACTGAGCTAGATATTCTAAAGGATTTTCACGGTTTTACTGTTTGCTCAAAAGGTTGTATTGTCCTATATAGCATGATGGAATGTTCTTACGTGGTTTCTTATCGCTCAGTTATTATTTACTCTTATTATCACTGAGTTGGAAGTACTCACTTTACTCCTTGCACCATGTGTGCAGATTCAGGTGTCTCGGGAGCATAGTTGAGCTATTTGCTATTTTTTAGAGCTTCCCAGGAGTTGTCGAGGTAGCCGCCTGACGTTCGCAGGACCCGACTCCTCCCCATCCCTTTATTATTTCCGCATTTTAGAACATCAGTATTACTGAGGATGAATTATTTTGTTATCTTAGAGGCTCTAGACTCATGACTCAGGTCTTTAGGAGTTCTGTTGGCAGATGTTATGATTTCCGTATTATTTCTGTCTATTACCACTGGTTAGAACTATATTAATTAATAATTTAATGCTATAAATTGGAAATGGGTTGTGTGGTTGAGTTGTGAGCGTTATAAGGTCGGGCTTGCCTAGCATTTGTGTTGGGCGCCATCACGACCGGGAATGGGGTCGTGATAATTTAGTGTGTACATTTGGGGCAATTTGGACGTTGGCCGCCGCCGTGGGCGATTTCCGGCGGCGGCGTTAAGGCGGAGCCGGCGAAGAGGCGGGGTACGAGGAAGACGGATATTGTCTTTAGGGTTTCCTCCAATTTAGATAGTTTTATTTAATACCAACGATCAGTTATGAGCCGTTAGATTGAAGAAGATAGATTGCCCAGATCTATTGACGCCAAACGGCGTCGTTTTATCTTTAAAAAAACCGGACTGGGTTACTGGGTTGAACGGGACTTGGGCCTGGTCTGCTCTGGGCATTGGGTAGGATCCGTTTGGGCTATAAAAATAGCCCAAGGGTGGTAACTCCCTCCTTTCCTTTCAATTTATCTCTTTTTCTCTTTTTCCCTTTTTTTCATTTATTAGATAAAAATCAAAATTAGTTCCTAGAACTTAATTAACTAAAAACCAATTAAGACAAAAACTACTCAAAACAAAGCTAGAATTAAAAGTGCAAATTAAACTACTCTTTTTTTTATTTTATTTTTTCAACTTATGAAACAATAATGTTCTAATTAATCCTAAAAGGTAAAATTAAACCCTAAGTGCAAATGCCAAGTATATTTTGTATTTTTTATCAATTAAAATGCATAAACAAAAATGCAAATAATTAACATAAAATGTCATAAAAATTCATAAAATTGCAAATAGTGAGACGAAATTATTTTGTTTGAATTTCTGGGATTAATTCGTATAGGGCAAAAATTACATGCTCACACACACGACAGGAATGAAAGAAGTAGAATTTTCCTAATAGTCATGTAGCCTCTTGAAGATAAGTACAGACGTCCTCGTACCAATTCGCAAGACTGTACTAAACTTGTTCGTGACTAGTAGAAATTATGAACCTAGAGCTCTGATACCAACTTATCACGACCCCAAACTCCCTCCATATGATGTCGTGATGGCACATAGTCTCTAAGACAAGGTAAGCCGATTACTATAACAATTAAACCAATTATTGACAATTCTAATTTGAAACAGAGTTTAATATGAATACTGATACAAGAGCGAAATGAGCCTATGCGACAATAATTATAACAACCTCCCAAGACTGGTAGTACAGAGTCACGAACTCTAGTTAAGTACATGAAAAGATTTCAAATAACGAAATACAATACTGTTCAAGTGACAATTTGACAGTACAATGTAAGGAAAGGACTCCAAGGGAGTGCGACGACCAAACAGCTCTACCTTGAATTCATACGATCAACAAACTAACTCTGTCCGAATCTGATATCTCTAATACCTGGCGCTGCACAAAAATGTGCAGAAGTGTAGTATGAGTGCACTACATCGGTACCCAGTAAGTATCAAAATTAACCTCGGTGGAGTAGTGACGAGGTACAAGTCAAGACACTCACTAGACAAATTAGCCTATGCAATATAGAAGTATAAAGCTAATAATGAAAAATAGGAATCGGTAAATGCAACAAGAATCAATGTGTGATATAAACAATAAGGCAATAGGAACACCATAAAAGTACCAATAAAAATAACAATAACAACAACAACACAATATAATTCCACTTAGTGGGGTTTGGGGAGGGTGGTATGTACGCAGACCTTACTCCTACCCTGAGTAGAGAGGTTGTTTCCAAATAGACCCTCGGCATCCTTCCATCCAAAAACTTTTCACCTTGCTCTTGGGGAAACTCGAACTCACAACCTCTTGGTTGGAAGTGGAGGCTGCTTACAATTAGAGCAACACCATGAAAGTGCCATTGAAACAAAATAAGGAACACAATGACAACCAATAAATCATGCCATTCTAACACAAGGTTCATAACGAAATAACTCCGTAATAATTTATCTGTTAGTCTTAAGCCACGGGTCTTAACCCACCAACATATACTCACAGCACCTCGTGCCCATATCTCGAATTACAACGCATGGAAAAGTCACGTGCCAATATCTCAAATCGCCCCAGTATGATCACATGCTCACAATCACAATCCGCCCGGCATGGTCACAGGCTCACAATTACAATCTGCTCGGCATGGTCATAGGCTCACAATCACAATCCACCCTGCATGGTCACAGGTTCACAACCACAATCCGCTCAGCATGGTCACAGGCTCACAATCACAATCCACACAGCATGGTCACATGCTAACTAGCAACATGAAGACGGATAATACAAGTACACATGGGCCTAATCAATAAAGGTCAAGTTTCATACCCTCGAGCTAGTATAAGGGGCATGTTACGGTGTATGCTTGTGCGAGTGTACTACTGCAACCCAAGTTAATTCAAAGATACCGGGTAGCTCATCGAAGCAACAAAACAAGTCACGCAAGGTGTATGATTATGTCCCCAAGCCATCATATATCACCCATGTCATTGCCACCCTTATCTCTCTGATAGCCACATGTATCTCTCTGCCCTAACATTAACGTTAGCCACCCTTATCTCTCCGATGCCACCCGTATCACTCCGTATAATAGCCAACCAATCACTTCGTCCAGACAATAACATAATAGCCACCCGTATCACTTCATACATTCAATAATAGTGAGATTCCACCCCTATGTCTCGCATAACAACAACGGTGAAATGCCAACCTTATACTTTGCACAACCACAACCAAATCGCACAATAATTCACATGTACTATTATCACAACAACAAAACATATCAACTATTATAACAAGTGCCCATAGTCTACAACCTTTCCAAAGATCCAACGATATTAAGATTTCCACAACAAATATCCCACGGCTCAACACAACGTATATATAATCTTAATAACAACAAAATGAACAAAAACATAACTCGACAAGGAACAAACCCCCTTTAAACACAACTTCAATTAAAATAGATTAATAATTTTTGATAACCTCAATTCCAAATAATTGATTAAGGATAAACTCAATAGTGAAAATATTTCTATAAAATGGCAAACTTTGGATTCTAGTGTATGAATAGGCTAACAATGAAAGAGATTGCACGAATGAGTAATATGTCTAAATGCATGCGAATAACCCAGCAACAAAAAGATATAATGTAACAACAATTTCAACTAAGAGTAACTCCACTATAAAAGAAATCACATAATAATAAAAATGATAATAACTTCAAATAAAGCATATAAGAGAAAACTCGACAAGTAAGAAAGGTGACATGTAACAACAACTTCAAATAGAGCATGTGATAATACACATGACGAATAAAAAATATAGCATGTGCTATTAATTCCAAAAAAAGTACATAGAGGAAGCCTAAGAGTCTAAACTAGTCAATTTTCCACATATAAGCCCGAGTACGTACTCGTCAACTTGCGTACTACACGGATTTCACATAACATAATTAGCACAAACGAATCAAATCATAAGGGGTAGTTTGCCCACAAGTTAGGCAAGATACTTACCTCAAAAGGCTGAATCAATACTCTAAAATAGCATTTCCTTTACAATTCACCTCCGCTCGGCTCAAATCCAACAAAAATTGACTTAACAACATAAAATAATGCAAGAGATATCAATTCCAATAAATAAAGCTATGATATTTACACAATTTCTCATAAGTCAGCCCCCGAGCCCGCTTGTTCAAAACCGAGCCCCACGAGTCTATAAATGTGTTTTGTTTCCAAATCCAAGTCCAATTCGACTCTTAAATTTCCAATTTTTATTTTTTAAAACATAGAAAAAGTTTCTCAAAATTCCCCTTTCATTCTCATAATTTTGATGTTAAATCTCATTTATAATTGTGTAAAACAGTTGGAAATTGATCAAAATCACTTATCCAATGATTGTAGATGAATATCCCCTCTACAAATCGCCTCCTACCTAGTCTAGGGTTCAAAATATGAAAGAATGAGCTAAAACCCTGAAATTCCAACTCTTAACCTAGTTGCAGATATCGCATTTTTTACCAAAAGTTTACAATTGCTACCACGTGTTCGCAATTGCGACCAAGGTTCACAATTGCAACAAAAAGTTTGCAATTGCGAAATACTAGCACCAGCAATCCCAAACTTTAGCAAAATGATCTGAACCCACCCCGAAACTCATCCAAAACCTCCCTGACACAAACTATAAATGAATTTCAATCATAAAACACGATGCGGGCCTGCTCGCACTCAAAACACTAAAGATGTCGTCTTAACACGATATTGACCATGGTCAAACTTCAAAATTCTTAACTTAACTAGTCTCTCAACCAATGATTCAAAATACACCCAAGTCCCTCGGGACCCCGTCAACTCATACCAACAAGTCCTAAAACATAACACGAGCTTATTAGAGGCCTCAAATCCTGAAACATAACATCAAAATAATGAATCACACCTCAATTAAAGCTTAATGAACTATGAATTTTTAACTTCTACGACTCGCACTAAATCATATCAAATCAACCCGGAATGATGTCAAATTTTACATGAAAGTTTCAAAATGACACAATAGAGCTATTTCAACTCTCGGAATTGCAATTCGAACCTGATATCAATAAAGTCAACTCATAGTCAAACCGCTCAACCTTCCAAACCTTCAATTTTCCAACTTTCGCTAAAATGCATCAAATTAACCTATGAACATCCAGATCCAAATTCGGACGTGCGCCTAAGTCCAAAATTACCATACGAAGCTATCGAAATCATCAAAATACTATTTTGGAGTCGTCTACACAAAAGTCATTCCAGGCAACTCTTACCGTTTTAGTTTCTAAAATGAGAATCATCCTTCCAAATCAATCTCGAACCATCCAAAAACCAAAATCGGCCACACTTGCAAGTGATAATCCATAATACGAAGCTGTTCGAGATATTAAGCTACCGAACGGGACACAAAGCCTCAAAATGACCGGTTGGATCGTTATAGTACAAGTCAAAATACATTATCAAAGCTATCTAAAATTTATAATAAAAAAAAAAGACAAAAAATGGTAGAAAGACAGGGATTCGGGCAAGAGTTAAAAAAAAGCAAGGAAAAAATAATGAAGGAAAGCAAAAGAATCCTTTTTAATTAGTAAATTTTATTGATGTGTTTGTAGTATCTTATGTGTTAAATGAATGCTTAAAATAGGTGTAGGAGTCCAATCTAGAATTGGCGGAAGTTCTTATTCTATATAGGAGCCCAAATTTGATGAGTAGTAATCGAAATACTATAACCTCAATTATTCAGCGGATTTAGTAAAGTACGCGTCTCCCCCAGAATAATTATATTATTTTTAATAATAAATGATCTCGAATCACTGCTCTGACTAAAGGATAACAAGGTCGCTATGTAAACATTTGGCATTATTGTTCAGGTTGGTGGCGTTTTTTGCATTTTAATTTAATAAGTACCTACAAACTTAGTAGTACTCTAAGGGGTCGTTTGGTTGGAATATGAGTTATACCGGTATAAGTTATACCGGTATAAATTATAATGGGATAAGTTATGCTGGGATTAATTGTGCTGGGATTGTTGTTTATTCATTGTTTGGTATGTTGTATTAAGAATGACAATTGAATAATTTATAAGAGGAAGGTATAAGTTATACCGGTGCTAATTACCCCACTATCTGTGAGGTATAAGTTATACCGGTGTTAAAATTAACACCGGTATAACTTATACCTGATTTGCTAACCAAACATAATATTAAGGTGGTATTAATTCTTATACCGCCCTTATACCTCATACCAAACGACAAGAGACTTTCGTGCAGCAATATCGACAAATGTATGTTAGTTCTCTTTTTTTTTCTTTTCTTTTTCTTATTTTCCATTTCTTTACTTTTTCAATTTCTTCTTCGTTTCTTTTTCCATTAAAATTTTTTCTTTAATTTTTATTTGAAAGAAATGAGAAAATGCCAACCTTATGAAAATAACTGTTAAAAATTCATGTTAAAAAATAAATACTACTAAAAGATATAGGGCTTTAGAGGACTACAAAAAAGTGAAATTTTCAAGAAGCACTATCTTTTATTGGTAATTAGTTATTTATAGATATCATTTGCTATATTACATCCTATAGATACGTTTTTAGATGTATTTAATGTATTTAGATTACTGTATTTTTTAATACATTAGGAAAAAAAGTCATCAATCGTGGAAATCTAGTTAATAAGATTATGTATTCAAATGTATTCAAGATCTTTATCATTGAATACATTAATGTATTTTCCTTAAAAAAATGGACCTTTCAACTGATTTAAAATGAAAACAAAATTAATCTAGCAAATAGTCTCCTAATATAACTCAACTAACACAATTATATCACCCATAATCTGTATTTTCCCCTCCATTGAAGATTTTCCATCCGAAAGTACTCAAAAACAGAGCAATATGTGGATTTTCAATTCTCCCTTCTTTCTTTTCTTCTTCTTCTGTTACAGTTCGTAGAAATAAATTTCCAACCAATAACATTTGTGATTGATACAATTGTATATAGAAATATGTTCAAATTCGATTTTGAAAATGGCAACTTTTACAATTTTATTGCGACATTCTGGAAAGTGGAATAGTGAGAGTAACTACGTCAATTATTCGATTAAGGGAATACTGATAAAGGAGTATGCGTCGTATATAATGATGTGGTCGCGTCAATGGAAATACACAATAATATGAGTTTTAGGGTGTATGTAGAGTTCAAAAAAAGAGAACAGAGAATTCGGGGTGTATCCTTTGTGCATAACAATAATTGACAAAGAAGTTGTATCCAGAGGTAGTTTAATTCAAGGCGACATTGTCCAAATGGAAGAAGCAGTTCAAAGGTATAATTTCGATATAGATGATACCCTTTCCCTTGATGTTGTCAATTCAAACGAACCAATTGGGGTGTTCGAACTGGATGATTTGATAATTTCAAAAATAAATCAAAGGGAGATTATGGTTGGACAAGTATATAAGGATAAAGCTACATTGAAAGAGGTGATGGAGCATTACGTTATATCAGAAAGGTTTCAATTCTGGGTTGATAGGTCTAATTCAATCAGGTTTGAGTGTTCTTAAGTATTCATTATTGTTTTATTTATTTGTATTTCTTGTTGGATTTGTATAGCGTATGTAGGTGTATTTAGTTGTATTTGGGAATTTTTACTTGACCTATATTGGTGTGTGTTTTTAGTTATTATGTATTAATAATACATGTATTTTGTGTAGCATTGCGCTGGTACAAAAGAATCGAATGTAAAATCAAACTATTTGTGGATGTATTTAGCTGCAATCACGTATGTAGATGTATTTAGCTGTATGTAGTGGCTCTAGCTATTTTTTATTAAGTGTATTAGTTTCATTTAAATATATGCTTATAAGTATATATGTATTCAACCTTGAACACTGTATATAATTTTTTTGTATAATACTCTATATGTATATATTGATGCAATAATATATTCAAATTTATATGAGTATTTTTTTGTAAGTATTTATACTGATCATAAGTGTAATAATTACTTCTTTGCAGCTATGCATTATTATGTATGTCTGATGATTGTGAATGGAGGTTTAAGGCTTCTAGCATTAACAAATCATAATTGTTCAAAGTGAGAGAGTTCAATGATAAACATACATGTCCGTAGAAGGATAAGGTGTATGAGCAACGTCAAGCAAGTAACAGCCTTATAGGTGGTATGATTAGGCTCAAGCTTAAAATCATAAGAGAAAATATACCACAAAGGATATATGGATGATGTGAAACATATTTAGTTATCGATGTTAGTTACATGTTGGCATGGCGAGTTAAAAAAAGGCAATAAATTTTTTGAGGGGTGAACCGGCTGATTCATATAATAAATTACCAGGATACTTGTATACAATGGATATGACATATCATGGTTCGCACATTAGAATATTAAAATCCCCACAAAATGAGTTCAAGTATGTGTTTATATCCTTGTATGCCTTTATAAAGGTGTTCAATCAATATAACCCATTGTGGTTGTGGATCAAAGCCACTTAAAATTGTATTACACTGGGACTTTCGTCTCGGCCAGCACTTTGAATGGTGCAGGTGAGTATGCTGGTTATAATAAGGTATTATAATAGTACTGCATACAAAAAAATGAAATATATATTTAAATATGTATGCAATTTTATTTACAGGTTATATACTTTCACTAGCATATGGTGTTATTGATTTAGAGAACGATGCTGCTAGGACGTAGTTCTTTAAGCAATTCAAGGAAGCATATGGTGAGAGGGAAAGCATGTGCATCGTTTCAGATAGGAACGAAAGTATCATCAAGTCTGTATCTAGAGTGTATCCAACTATACCACATCTTGCTTGTATATGGCATCTTTGGAACAACGTGTATAAGAAATTTAAAAAGAATCATTTAAAGTTGAACGAGATATACTTCTCAATGGCAAAAGCTTACACACAGGCTAAATTTGACAGTCTAATAGAGAAGGTGGAGAAGGTAGATATTAGGATAAAAGAATACTTGGAGTTAGCTGGATATGAAAGATGGGCTAGGTTGTATGCACATGTCAATAGGGGATGGACAATGGCGTCAAATATTGCTGAGTCAATCAATGTCGCACTTGTGTCAGCAAGGGAATTGCCAATATACGACCTCCTCGAATAAGTTAGGAAAATGTTTGGACGTTGGAATTGCAGCAATCATAAAGAGGCTCTACATACCTACACAACGCTTGGTAAAAAATAATCAGGAGATGCTTACCTTGAACAAGGCAATGTCTACACGAATGACTATAAGTTGTCTTTTATTTATGTATATGTTTCCTATATGTATCCATGGTACAAGGTATTTAACTGTATATATTTCAAGGTAGTAATGAAGTTGTATCCTATTTTCAGTCAAGACTACTCTTTAATATTCTGCCAGCATTCTTTTAGTATGTATTCATCTATATTCAATATATTTATATGTATATACATGTATATCTTTGAATTTTGTATGTTTAAATATAGTTGTATCTAATATAGTTGTATTTTAATACAATATATATTGTGATTCTTAAAACTAAATAAAATTCTAATACTGTATATGTCACACCTCTTTTTTTCACTACACCTCCGGAAAACGGGCATAATAAAGGGAGTTTTTTTTCAATTAAAGGACAATCGAAATGGGATTATTATTAAAAAATTTAGAGTCGTCACTTGAGAGATTTATGGTGTCCCAAGTCACCGGTTTAAAATCTCGAATCGAGGAAAAGAATGACTCTGTTTAACAGTCCGCGAACTAGAAATCCGGGTAAGGAATTATGTTAACCCGAGAAAAGGTGTTAGGCATTCCTGAGTTCCATGATTCTAACACGATCGCTCGACTGTTATATTCGGCTTAATTATCTAATTTTAGAACATTTTAAACCTATGTGCAAATCTTAACTTATAACCACTTTTATTCATTTTTAAAGAAGATTGAACGTCGTCTAAAATATGTCTTTGGATCGCGTCACATGAAATGCACCCGCGATCTGAAACATATTTTATTCAACGTTTTAAGATTTGGATTTGAGTCACATGAAATGCACACCCGAGTTTAGGAAGGTAGATTATTAAAATACGCGCCTAAAATAGCTACGCATTTTTAACTTTGTGAGGGCCATGGAAATTTGCCAAATGGCACGCCTCGAGTTTTAAGTCTTTTAAAAGAAATAATTAAATGAGGGCCACGCATTTGAGATTTTATTTGGCACGACGCACCTCAATTCTACTTTTAAAATGTATTTAAACTAAATCACGGAGGGACACAAACCATTGTATGATAAATGGCGCACCTCCAATTTGTTCAAAAAATTCTAATTACATAACTAAGGAAAAACTTAATGAGATTATAATTACTTCAACCCAAAGTTCACACTTAAACCTATTGATCAACAAGGAACGACCACGCAAAATTTTCACCATTTTATCCCCGGGCTTGGCTAAGTCTGTGGCCTCAATTGACAATGGCCCTAAGCGTGACCCACATGAGTAATGGTGGGCTCATAATGCTGCCCATATCATGAATTAGGAGTGCAGGAGAGGGGTGAGGGAATTTGGGCACAACTAGGCCAACGCTAGAGGCCCAGATCCAACATTTCATCATTAGTAATTAAAATAAAAGGTTGTCTTTACTAAAGTTGCATCAATTTTGGCTCAAATACTGGCAGACATGAGTGGAATCAAAGCGTTATTTCTCTTAAACAAAACTAACATACCCTCTGATGGTCGAGAGCAATTCGTAGGCAGCTATTGTAATTCAATCCCCAAGTTTAAAGCCATGCAGACTACGGGCATTCATTTCAAGCTTATGCCTAACAAGAAAATGCTTTTGAATGGAAATATAAGAACGTGCTTCCCCTTTTAATTCCAGACTAGTAGTTTCGGCATAAAATAAAAAATAATATGGAGAATCAGAACTATGTTCGACCATGGCTAAAACTAAACACCTAATGAATATGCTACAGGGTACTCTAATCTATCATCCCCTTCTGATTACCAAATTCCACAAGGGAACTGCCAAGCAAGCTACAAAAACAAAATTTCTGAGGCTCACATTAGCCTCTTCAGCACTCATACATACGGCAAACAGGGTGTCCCATGTCCAAATGGTTTTCAGGTCCCTTTAATACAGATCATCTAGATCAAAATGCTACTTGGAACTTTTAGGCACTCGAAGGGAATTGAACAACGAGAGAAATAAAATTAAAAGTCTACACATAATGTAAACCAAGCTGAATACACAAAGTAACTAATTTCAAATGTGCAGAAACATCATTTAACCAACTACTCAATTACAAATATCAGTTTGTGTAACACCCCGAAAAATATTTGAAGTACTCAACCGCTATTAAGAAAATTGACGTGCGCTAATTATATTATTTTGTCTGCAAACGAGGACAATTAATATGATGGGTATCAATTGGATATGATAATAAGTGTACGAGGCATATTATAAGTGATTTGGGGTCTAAGGAGAGGCCTAAGTCCAAGCCAAGTTGAAAAATTCCATTATAGACGAAAGTTTCGAATGAGGCGCGCAAGACCAAATTTTGGACAAGAATATCTTAACATATATAAAGATTTATGTGATGAAAAACCTATTAAATGAAATATTTTTGAATCTAGTTTCTAACGCTTCAAACCGTTTGTCATTTGGACACTTCTACAAGAAGTTATGACCAAATTACCAAAGCAGCGCAGAAATTTGCACTACCGCGGCACCCCATGCGGTGCCCGGCGCGCCGCGCCAGTAGAAATTCCAGTAGGGTCCGAAATTTCATTTCCAGACTTTTGCACAGCCGTCCCATGCCCCGCGGCGCGTTAGTTCAATAATGGATTTTTAAGACCCAAACCCCATTTCATTTAACTCGTTTGAGGTTTGTTATTTTGGAATTTTCTGGAGCTTTTAGAGAGAGGGAAGAGCAATTCTAGAGAGAGGAAGAAGCTCAAGTGCCTTGTTCATCAAAAATCTTGTCCAATCCTTGAAATCCAACAAGAAACCCCGCAAGTTCTTCGTGAAAGAGGTAAGGTTTTATACCCTAGTCTTCAATTTTGTTTTTGGGTGATTGTTGAGTAAGAATTCATGTGAAAACTAGAGATAAGTCACTTGTGATCATTGTTGGTCAATAATATGGGATTATCATTGAATATCCTGACTAGATTAATTGTTTTTGGGGTGAAATTCAAAGGTTTGGGCCTAAGGATTTGAAATTTTGATTTGAGGATTTGGAGGTCGATTTGATGTCGGAATTTGATGAAATTTATATGGTTGGACTCGTGGTTAGATGGGTGTTCATCTTTTGTAACTTTTGTCGAGTTCTGAGGTGTGGGCCCCACTGGTGATTTTTAGGTGTAATTTCGGATTTTGTTGGAAAGTTGTAGCATTTCATATGGAATTAATTCATATTATTGTATTGACTGAATCGAATTATTGTGGATAGATTTGAGACGCTTGAAGAGGGGCAAGGGCGTCGCGAGCTAGAGTTGTAGCCGGTTCGAGGTTAGTAATAGATGTAAATGCTGTGTTGAGGATTTGAAACCCCGAATTTGCACTTCATAGTGCTATATTAAGGTGACTTGCACGCTGGATAACGGGCGTGGGGTAGAGCAGAATTGGGGATTGTGACTTGGTCCGTCCCGCTTAATGAAAACACTACCTAATTACTTGGAGTTGAATTGATATCCTAATAAATGGATTAATTATCATAATTGGGGCTTCGTGCCAACTGTTTGAATCCTTCAGGGATTTTTTTACTGGTTTTTTACCATGTGTACAGAAAATTGAACTCAGTCCTAGTATTAAATACTGTTTTGTGAACTCAACCACTTTTCTCAAAATTTAGGACTTAAATAATATTTCTAATGAATTTTGGGCTGAATAATTTATTTGCTATTGTGCCAAGAGGCTTATATGATTTTGGACTGATTATGGGATCGGGCTGCGCGCCGCAGCGGTATTATATTTATGGGATCAGGTTGCGTGCCTCAGCGGTATATATTGATATTAATATGAGGCCGAAGGCCTATATTTGATGCCACGAGATGGCTTGATATTTGCGTTTGGGCTATATGAGCCCCTCCGGAGTTTGTGCACACCCCCAGTGAGCGCCGTCGATGATAAATAAATGGATAGCTCGGGCTGCACGCCGCAGTGGGTACTAGAGATTACCGGTTTATGTGTTGCATTGCATATTTTGACTGTCATTATTTATTTCTCTGTTGCAGAAATATTAATTTTGTTGGTTACCTTAATTGATGTTACCGGTGAACTGTTGTGATTATAACTTATCTTGTGCCTATTTAGGATTTCTTACTCTCAGCCTTTATTTATTTTTATTACTCTCTGAGTTGGAAGTACTCACTTTACTCCCTGCACCTCGTGTACAGATACAGGAGCACCTACTGAGGCCAAGTGAGACTATCTTTGTCGAGCATTGTATCCAGGAGCATTAAGGTAGCTGCATGGCGTTCGCAGTCCTGATCTTCCCATCTATCCTATTTATTTTATTCCGCATTTTCTTTAGAAAAATATGTAGTAGGTTGACACTCGTGTATTAGAGGCTTAGACTTGTGACACCTGATCATTCGGGCTGTATGGTAGTATTTCTACTTGGATTTTTCAGCATGTTTGACTATATCTCAGACTTTCAGTATGATGACTTAGTAATTAATTGTTTTAATTGAACCAGAAATTGTAGAAAAAGGTTTTTGGTTGGTAAATTGATCGGGCTTGCCTAGCAGTGTGTTGGGCGCCATCACGACCGGGATTTGGGATCGTGACAGTTTGACTAAGCCAACTTTATGTTCACCCATGCTCATTCATTTAAAGGTGAGGTAAATACCTAGAAAATGAGAAGAAACAAGGCAAAATAATTAGAGGTCGAGCAACAGAGAGACAATAGAAATCACCCTTAAGTTCGATAAAGCAGCAAACTGAAGCCAAGCATCTTTGAACCAAACTTCCAAACAAGCTCTAATCCGATTTATAAACCCCAAACTCGAATTGAAATAAAACTCCAACCACAAATTCAACTCAGGATCATTTTTTGAAAAAAACCAAAATTAAGTCATTTTAACCCCAAGTGAATCGTGGAAAACTTCAAAGAGAACAAAGAAGCAGAAAAAAAAAAACACAAGGATCAAAACCAATGGAACAGTAAACTCTCTCAAACTTTCAGCCGTTTGGTTTTTCTAGATTTCTTAGCTCTTCCAAATCTCTTAGGTTCCTTAGGTCTGCCTTCTAAGGCAAGAAAGGGTGCCTTTATAGGCAAGGCAAGTAGGGAAGCCTTAGGTTTTCATTTTTGCAATTCAACCCTTTTTCAATTCTTGTTTTAGCTTAGGAATCCCTCACTTAGTGACTTGTTGCCCAAGTTAACCTACCAAAAGTCTGAAATTCAGAAAGAACCCCCCAACTAGAAGCTTCCAAGTTCTGTTATTCACAAGATTCTCCTGCCTAATTACCCAAACTACCCTCTTAAACCCTGAAAATTACTATCAACAAGTCAAACGGGTCAAGCTGAACCAAATGGATTGAACCAGCCCTGGGCTTAACAACCAAGCTTGAGTCCAAAACTCAATTAGGCTTTTTGATTTTTCAGGGTCCAATTGACATCAAACAAAATTCCCAATTTAAAAGACTGACCAAAATTCCCTAAAAGAAACTCGGAACCCCTCTTTACAAATGCAACCAAACCAAACAAAGATGAATAAGCTAATTAACCATAAGTTGACTAAACTAGGACTTAATTAACTAGGGATTTAACGAATCATAAACTTAACATGCCTAACAAACTAAATATGTTGCATAAACAGAATTCACAAAGAAAATAAAGAAAAGAGGAAAACAATGAACGAAGGAACCAACTTGAACTCAGAGGATGAATTTTCCAACAAGATTATTGTAAAAATAGGTTAAAGAAAAATAAAAGGAGGAGGGTAATATGATAGAAAGAAAATACAAAAGGGGAAAAAAAGGACTTACCAAATCAAAATTTGAACCCAACGGAGACACACGAATCAACAAAATAAACATCGATTAATTGTTCTTGGTCAAGAACAAATTGAGCAACATCAGTTTTATTGAATCCGAACATAAAAACGCGAGGGAACAATGCCCTATGACCATGCATGCTACCAGGGTCCATGGAAGGGATTTTTGAACTCTTAGGGCTCGATCTCGGATCTAAGATTCGAAGAGCTTTAGGCAGATTCGAGGGAAAATAGTTGGGTATTTGGGATGAGGAGTTCATGGTGGTCAAGGGGTGTGATTTTGGTGGCGATTGGAACTGGTGCCGCTACCGGAGAAATTATGGCGGCGCTAGGGTTTGTGATTTCAAATCAAAATTCGAAGGACTCGGATGGGTTTCGGGGGAAGTTGATTATGGCATGGGTATGATGGTGAGGAGACAACCCAGTGGTGTAAATTTGGTGGTTATTGGGGACTCGCCGCTGCCGTGAGATGATTTTCGGTGATGGCGAATGGTGGTGTTGTAGGGGTCTTCTGGTGAGACACGAGTGGGGGGTAGGGGGCATTCCGACACTTAAATATTAAAGACAAATCACTTCTGGTCCGTTCGATCAGCTGGGATCAAGGGTCCTGATTGAAAGGCCAAAAACGACATCGTTTGATTAAGTGGGGGGACCAGACCGAGTAAGGAACGGGTTTGGTCTGGAATTTGGCCGGGTTTGAGGGAAAATCGTTTGGGTTGCTACCAGTCTGGCCCAAATACAGCCTATTTGATTCTCTTCCTTTTCCTTTTTCTTCTTATTTCTCTTTTAATTCCCTTTTTTTTTCTTTTCCCAAAATTAACAAAAAACAAAAATCCTAAATTAAATCATAAAACCAAATTAATCCTACCCTATTGAATTAATTAACTCTAACTAATAATTACCATAATTGATTAAAACCCAAATTTAAAGGAAAACTACCAAAATCAAAAACTAAAAATTAAAATGTGCAAAATGAGTTACTTTTTGTCATTTTACCCTTTTTATCAAACAACTAATTTGCTAATTAATCCCAAAATATAAAATTAAATCTTACATACAAATGCTACGTATTTTTGTATTTTTTATGAATTAAACAAAATAAACATGCATAGACGAATGCAAACAATTGACAAAATATGCCACAAAATCATCAAAATTGCAAGTAATAAAAAGAAATCATTTTGTTTTGAAGTTATGGGAGCAATTCATATAGGAAAAAAATCACGTGCTGACAGTTGCCCCTCTTTGCTCGAAAACATGAAGAGTTTTTGTGCAATGATAAGTGAGCGGATACGAGCAATTTTTGCCCGTTCGAATACTCCGTGGGAAGCATTTTTGAAATATTTGACTGCACCCTGCTTCCGAGGTTGCCTGCATATCCTTGGCTAAAAAGGAATCAGGTCAGTGTAGTTCAGGAATGTCTGATATCTGGGACTACCATGAAGTTGTAATTTCACTGCTGCTACTGCTGCTTAATGAACCCCCTTATTACACCATGTCAAAATAAAAATAAGCTATACTAGACTATGATCTATGCTTTACAAAAATCCTATCTATATCTTCAAACTTGCTCTTGTGGTTCTTGTTGCCTTGTTGACTTGTATTCTCCTAGTGACATCCCTTTATTACCGCCCTGAATTGTAATCTGAGATGTTTTCCCTTTCTTCGGGTGGATGCCTGACTGTCAAAACTTGAACTACATTTTGAGATGCTTTCCTTTTCTCCAGTTGGACGCCTGACTGCTGACTTGAATTGTATTTCTTGCTCTCCAGGCGGGCTCCTGACTGCTAACATGAAATGTATTCTCTGCTCTCCAGGCGGGCTCCTGACTGCTAAATTTTAATGTATTCCCTGCTCTCCAGGTGGGCTCCTGACTGCTAACTTGAAATGTATTCGCTGCTCTCCAGGCGGGCTCCTAACTGCTGACTTGAAATGCATTCCCTGCTCTCCAGGCGGGCTCCTAACTGCTGACTTGAAATGCATTCCCTGCTCTCCAGGCGGGCTCTTGATTTCAACAAAATAGACAAAAATAAAGAAAATTTGCTGCCCTAGTTTGGTAGCAGGGCTCATATATGTGTGTTAACTGAATCATATTACCAAATATCAATAAGAACTTAAAAACTAAAACTTGAATTATACTCCTTTGTTCTCCAGGTGGGCTCCTGACTGCTGACTTGAAATGTATTCCCTGCTCTCCAGGCGGGCTCCTGACTGTTGACTTGAAATATATTCCCTTGTTCTCCAGGCGGGCTCCTGACTACTGACTTGAAATGTGCTCTTTTGTTCTCCAGGCGGGCTCCTGACTGCTGACTTTGAAATGTGCTCTCTTGTTCTCCAAGCGGGCTCCTGACTGCTGACTTTGAAATGTGCTCCCTTGTTCTCCAGGTGGGCTCTTGACTGTCGACTTTGAAATGTGCTCCCTTTTTTCTCCAGGCGGGCTCCTGACTTCAGCAAAACAAACAAAACGAAGAAAACTTTCTGTCCCAGTTTGGTGGCTGGGCACATATGTGATTGTAAACTATACCATGTTACCAAATATCAGTAAGAATTTGAAAGCTAAAATTTGAATTGTACTCCCTTGTTCTTCAGGTGGGCTCTTGATTGCTAAAACTTGAAATGTATTCCCTTATTCTCCAGGCGGTCTCCTGATTGTTGAACTTGAAATGTATTCCCTTGTTCTCCAAGCGAGCTCCTGACTGCTGATTTGAAATGTGCTCCCTTGTTCTCCAAGAGGACTCCTGACTGCTGACTTGGATGTGCTCCTTTATTCTCCAGGCGGGCTCCTGGCTGCTCACTTTGAAATGTGCTCCCTTTTTCTCCAGATGGGCTCCTGACTTCAACAAAATGAAGAAAACTTTCTGCCCCAGTTTGGTGGTTGGGCACGTAGGTGAGTGTTAAACTGAATCATTCTACCAACTATTATTAAGAATATGAAAGCTAAGTCCTATTATCTAGGGAGGTCCTAACAACTCATAATTAAACGTCAATTATAGATCTAAGTTGTATCTTCTAAAGGTATTACTTCCGCTAAGTCATGTTATCTAAGAGGGCCCTAAACTACGTCCTATTATTCAGGAAGGTCCTGAAAAATCCTAATTTAATCCTATCTTAAACATGCAAACTTTGACACCAACTTCCATTCCTCTATGATATTCATGATTGTTTTGAAATTTAACTAAACCACATTTTCCAGGAAGGTCCTGAGAGTTTACGGTCAAACCTGTTTTGGTGCATGATCTTTCCCCTACAAAGAGTTTCTCCAAAACAAATAAAATTTGCTGCCCCTGTTTCAATCAAAGGAAAATCTTGTCAGTTTAAAATGGTGGTTAATTGATGGAATTATTGCTGAAGATGTCTCCGCTGCTGTGTTTTGCTTTGACATGCTTCCTCGAACTGGCCCTGAACTGCTTGACTTTCTGACTGACTTTCAAACCTCATGACCTTTGATGATCCGAGTGTTCTATACCCATAATGTTGTTTTACATCTCTGACCTCTTATTTGAACCTTTGCATCTCCCATGACATTACCAAATCATTCTACCGATGAAACTTTCGGTGATTCCTTGTATCCCACTTTACATCATGCTATCTTTGATATGTTCTGGCCACAATGTGCTTTGCAATTTTGGAAGCTGGTAGTGAGCTTTGAAATCCTTTCTCAATTTCTTTTAACAAGACTAACATTGAAATATCTTAGAGAAACAAAAACCCCAAAAGAAATGAAATGCAATGACCTTGAGAGTTAAGGATAAAGAAAATCCAAAACCGGACGACTTACTAAAAGGAAAGAAAAGGAAAAGAGACTTATCTGAGTGGAACAACTGGTACCATTGATCATGACACGCATTTCGGACTAATCAGCCCAATCTGTCCAACCAATCAACTTTTAGTTGCCATACTTTGTTGCCCCGGAATTCCATAACCTGATTTCTTCACCCCAAACCTTAACCTTGTTCATCTTGTGGTGCCCTAAAAGGTTTTCACCTACAGACCTCTCCCATCTATTCACTTCTCAACTCATTTTCACCTTAAGGTGCACGTGAGGGTTTTCACCAATAAGACTTTCTCATTTTTTATTTCTCTCAACTACCGTCGCCTTACGGTGCCCGTGAAAGTTTTCACCAATAAGACTTTCTCATTTTTATTATTTTCCTGCTTGGACCAAAGTGTTGCCCCTGAGATGAATCTCCTCTATCTGCTCGACTTGGCATTTCCCGAAGACTGATCAGAAGGTCTTTCTTTGGACCGTAATGTGGCTTTTGTATAGGGTTAGAAAGAAGGGGTATTACAGGCTCAAAACAATTCAGCTAGGTTTAAAATTACAATTTCCAGAATCAGATTTCTCACAACAACCGCAACTTCTTCCCCAGTTTCTTGCTTGGGGACTTTTTGGATTTTTATTATGATGGGACCGAACCGTGAGTCTGCCTATGTATCTTTAGAAGGAATCAGGTCGAACGTAGTTCATGTGACTACTTTTGTTGTTGCTATTTTTCTTTTTCTTTTCTTTTTCTTTTTCTTCTTTCTCTTTTTTTTCTTTTTCTTTCTTTTCCCTTTTTGTTGTTTTTTTTCTTTTTCTTTTTCTTCTCTTTCCCCCTTTTTTTCTTTTCTTCTTCCTTTTTCTTCTATCTCTTTTCGTTGTTTTCTTTCTCTTTTTCCTTCACTTATCTTCCATGCTTGTGTTTATGATCTTTGTTACTAATTCCAAAAGAGGGATATGAAAGAAAATAAATAAGGCTCAAAGGGGTAACAAAGGATGTTTTTAGATAGCAGAACAAAATGCCTTCGTCATTCCAATCTCCAAAACATGCCAAGTACAAAAAAATGCAATTAAACCAAAAGGAAATCATACATAATATCTCTTGACCGCATCGGAATTGACAGCCATTTCAACACACTTGCCTTCTATGTCTGTCAAATACAAAGCACCATTGGACAACACTCTCGTCACGATGAACGGCCCTTGCCAATTTGGGGCGAAATTTCCTTTGGCCTCAGCCTGGTGCGGAAGAATACGTCTCAACACTTGCTAGCCCATTTCAAACTTTCGTAGACGTACCATCTTATTATATGCTCTTGTCATTCTTTGTTGATACAATTGGCCATGACACACTGCTGCTAATCTTTTCTCATCGATCAAACTCAATTGCTCCAATCGGGTTTTGACCCGCTCATCATCATCAATCTGTGCTTCATCATCACACTCAATTTCTTGTATTATTATTTCAAAATTAGATTGACTTCTAAGACTGGGGCGAAGATTCCTCATACATGTCATCTCATTGAAACCAGCATAAAAAGAACTGTACACGAAAGAAAAAAAACAAAAATGAAACTATCAGGAATAAAGAAGAAGGGAAATTACATTTCATTGAAATTGAAAGATAACAAGGTTTGACACATCCAAACGGACGGAACATAGAATCTGAATCACAACCCTGGAATAATCCAGACAACTAAAAGAAAATCAAAGCCCACTACCAAAACTCCCTCCGAGTAAGAAGAGGAGTAGCTTTCCAATTGTTGATCTTTGCACAAGGCCCCACAAATTGCACAATTGCCTTGCTCGATCATTCTCCAGCTTGCACCATGTTCACCTCGGCGAACAACTTTTCAAACCTTTCAAACAAATCCTTATCAGGACCAACCACAAGATCGGGCATTGTTGTTACTAGGCGCTTCTTGGAACCAGGCCTGAATATGGGACAGGCTTTGGAAGAACCCATGCTTTCTGTTTCAACTTTCTCGCTCGCCTTATGTCTGCAGCTGTAGGCTTGAACCCCAAACCAAAAGTATCTAAGTTTTTGGGGAGAGACACTGGTTGTACGATGCCTTGCAGGGACGCACCTAAACCCTTGCCAGGTACAAAACCATTCTTCAACATTTCAAAGTCTACCATGACTGTTGCGGCTGCTACTTTCGGAATTTGAACACACTCACCTTCTGGGATCTTTTCAACTGATACTGTGTCAAAGACCTGATAGACCCACGGACCCTTGTCGTCTTCAGCTTCGATGAAAGGTACAATGGCATCACCCAGGGCACACAGATTATCCTTTCCATGCACCACAATTTCCTGTCTATCCCATTTAAATTTAACTATCTGGTGCAGGGTAGACGGCACTGCCTTGGCGGCATGAATCCAGGGTCGGCCCAGCAAAAGATTGTAAGAAACCGCCACGTCCAGCACTTGAAATTCCATAGTAAATTCAACTGGCCCTATTGTCAGTTCCAGCACTATGTCCCCGACTGAATCTTTCCCTCCACCTTCGAACCCCCGCACGCAAATACTATTCTTGTGAATTCTTTCATTGTCCACTTTCAATTTGTCTAGGGTGGAGAGAGGGCAAATGTTTGCACTAGACCCATTATCAATTATTACCCAGGTAACCATGAAATCTTTGCACTTCACCGATAAAGGGCTCTATTATGCTCAGTACCCCCCACGAGCAATTCATCATCAGAAAAAGTGACTTTGTTTACCTCAAAAATCTTGTTTGCTATCTTTTCCAGATGGTTTATAGAGATTTTGTCAGGAACGTGGGCCTCGATCAAGATTTTCTTCAACGCCCGACGGTGCTCGTCCGAATGGATTAACAATGAGAGTAATGAGATCTGAGCAGGGGTCTTCCTCAACTGCTCTACAATAGAATAGTCTACACCTTCATCTTCTTTAAGAATTCTTCCTCTTCTGCTTCGGTCACAGTTTTCTTCACTGACACTAGGTTATCTTTGGAAGTTTTGGCTTTTCTTAACTCCTCGGGGGCAAAGCATCTCCCCGAGCGAGTCAGACCATGGTTTTCACAAACTTCTGCTTTAACCTTTTTTCCTTTGTAGAGCACTGTCAGTCGGGCATAATTCCAAGGGACAACCTTGCTATTGACTATTGGTAGCTGAGTTACTGGTTTGATGATAACAGGCTCTGTGCGAGCACCTTCCACAACTAGAACCTTGGTAGCTTCCCCTAGCACTACCACTTTTGCTTTTTCCTATTTCACTGCAGCCCTACTTGAAGACTCCTTCTGAACCACCACAATTGGTTTACTATCCGTCTCCTTTAACTTGATCAACGACTTCTCACTAGTTAACTTCTCACTTGGCATGACTTCACTGGACCTGATCATCATTACAGTCTCTGAAGGATTTTTAGGCTCTCCTCCTTTTTGCACTATCTCAATCATATTGGTCTCATGATCGGAATCTGGTTGATGTTGGGCATTTCTGAGGCTTGAACCTTGAGCATCATCAGTTTTGTTGAATCCGAACATCAAAACTCGAGGGAACAATGCCCTATGACCATGCATGCTACCAGGTTCCATAGAAGGGATTTTTGAACTCTTAGGGCTCGATCTTGGATCTAAGATTCGAAGAGCTTTAGGCAGATTCGAGGGAAAATAGTTGGGTATTTGGGATGAGGATTTCATGGTGGTCAAGGGGTGTGATTTTGGTGGCGATTGGAACCGGCGCCACCAGCGGAGAAATTGTGGCGGCGCTAGGGTTTTTGATTTCACATCAAAATTCGAAGGACTCATATGGGTTTCTGGGGAAGCTGATTATGGCATGGGTATGATGGTGAGGAGACAACCCAGTGGTGTAAATTTGGTGGCTATTGGGGATTCGCCGCCGCCGCAAGACGATTTCCGGCGCCGGCGGATGGTGGTGTTACAATGGTCTTCTGGTGACAGATGAGTGAGGGGGTAGGGGCATTCCGACACTTAAATATTAAAGACAAATCACTTCTGGGTCGTTCGATCAACTGGGATCAAAGGTCCTGATTGAAAGGCCAAAAACGGTGTCGTTTGGTTAAGTGGGGGGATTGGACCTGGTAAGGAATGGGTTTGGGATGGAATTTGGGCTGGTTTGAGGGAAAATCGTTTGGGCTGCTACCAGTCTGGCCCAAATACGGCCTATTTGATTCTCTTCCTTTTGCTTTTTCTTCTTATTTCTCTTTTAGTTCCCCTTTTTTTCCTTTTCCCAAAATTAACAAAAAACAAAAATCCTAAATTAAATCATAAAATCAAATTAATCCTACCCTATTAAATTAATTAACTCTAACTAATAATTACCATAATTGATTGAAAACCAAATTTAAAGGAAAACTACCAAAATCAAAATCTAAAAATTAAAATGTGCAAAATGAGTTACTTTTTGTCATTTTTCCTTTTTTATCAAACAACTAATTTGCTAATTAATCCCAAAATATAAAATTAAATCCTACATGCAAATGCATTGTATTTTTGTATTTTTTATGAATTAAATAAAATAAACATGCACAGACAAATGCAAACAATGGACAAAATATGCCATAAAATCCCCAAAATTGCAAGTAATGGAAAGAAATTATTTTGTTTTGAATTTATGGGAGTAATTCATATAGAGCAAAAATTACGTGCTCACAATATATTAAAATCATATTCTTTTATATTCTTTGATATATATATATATATATGATTTATTTTTTAAAATGTAGGTTGTGCCATCGACTGAATATTTGCATACGGTGAACGATGAAGGAAGGCATTACATAATATGCCTTTTAGAGAAAAAATGCAATTATGGGCGGTCCCAAGTAGATGAATTACTATGCCCACACGCTTGGGCTGTACTGAAGAGCAAGTTTCTAATGCCAGAAGATTATTGCTCTGATTATTACAAACCAAAGTCTGTTGTAATGACATATGAGGTGCTCGTGTATCCTTTGCCTGACAGGAAAGAATGGAATATACCAGCCCATGTAGCAAATGAATTTGTATTACCACCCAAATAGAAAAGATGTCACGACCCAATTGCCAAACCCGGTCGTGATGGCGCCTCTCGTGAAGACAAGGCCAACCAACACAATAACAATGCCCCTTTTAACAGTTAACAAATATAAATGAATGAATAATACGACTTAATGGCATTAATAACTGATATTTACCACCCAACACAGCCCGACCGGGGTGTCACAAGTCACGAGCATCTAAAGAAGACTGAACACCACTACAGGACCAATAATATATGCAAAATAAAATCTAGATTTCAAAAGATAAAGTCTGGTACCGCGAACGCTGGCGGTCACCTTGCTCAGCTACAATAGTAATACCTTCAATCCGCTAATAACCCGCTATCGGGTGAACAATACCTGCAACTACACGCGAGATGCAGGGAGTAAAGTGAGTACTCCAACTCAGTGAGTAATAAGAGTAAATAATAACTGAGCGGCAAGAAATCACGTAAGAGCACTCCATCATGCAATATGGGACAACACAACCCTTTGAGAAAACAGTAATTTCGTGAAAATCCTTTAGAAAATATCTAGCTCAGTTAAAAACCTCTTTTGAAAATTTCCTTTTCCCAACAGTCAAGCAAATGAATGCATAATCAGATAGTGCAAGTCCGCACTTAAGTCAGCCCCTCGGGCATAGCACTCCATTAACAAATAACACCAGGGTATCTGGTAACAGTGCAAGAAATAGCATGGATGCCAATGATATGAGAGTGCTGAATGTCATGCCACGTAGTACAAACAGGAACCAATACATGAATACAATGCAATGCACATTACCGCTGCGGCGCGCAGCCCGATCCATTTGGGTACTCGCGCTCACTGTGGGGGTTCAGACTCCGGAGGGGCTCCTACAGCCCAAGCGCAATATCAATATCACACTGCTGCGATGCGCAGCCCGATCCATCCTCAGTCCAGGAATGCACATATAACACTGTTGTGGTGCGCAGTCCGATCCATGCTCAATCCAGAAATACACATAAGCCATTAGGGCAATATTCAAATAACAGTTCTCAGTTCAAAACGTCAGTAAGATACCATTTAAGTTTTCAAATCATGAAAAATGGCCGAATTTGCAAAACCACATTAAAACCCTAAACCAAGATCAAATAGTATGTAAAAGTAATGAGAAAAGAGTGATATCAATCCCTGAAGGATTCACATAGTTGGCACGAAGCCCAAACATGGCAATCAGTCCAAATCATGATGATAACAAGTAGTTTCAGCCAAATACGTAGTAATTTCATCAATCGAGACGGACCAAGTCACAATCCCCAACGGTGCTATACCCCACACTCGTTATCCGGCGTGCAAGTCACCTCGATACAGCACTATGATGTGCAAATCCTGGGTTTCAAACCCTCGGGATATCATTTACAAGTATTACTCACCTCGAACCGGTGAAATTCCTCGCTTGCGACGCCTTTGCCCCTCAAATTAGCCTCCACGCGCGTCGAATCTAACCAAAATTAGAGCGAATATATTACAATATGTCAAGGGAACAACACCCAATCGAAAATTTGCATTACTATATGTATCAGCTTACCTGTCGAATATTTCAGCTATTCTTGTCTTGAATATACAATCAACAGTTGTATACATCAAGTTGGGTATTGGGTTGTACTTTTCTTTCTTTCTTAGGTAGTAAAAGATTACATCAATATGCTATATTTAAAATGAAATACACCACGTCAGTACATTGAATGATATTCAGAAAATATCAAATGCTGAAAACATAAATGAACAAATGCAGTTGTATGTAATCTATCAATTGCTGAAAACAGATTAGTAAAATTGTATGTTACATACATGATGCAGAATACATGTATGTATCTGATAGAAGTGTAGAGTTAACATATTGAATATGGAAGGAGTCTTACATTGTCATTCCATACTTTGCCGTCAGATGAGAGAAGGTAAAACCAATTTGTTGAAGTAACTTGATCAATGCTACAATCCAATGGTATATGCAGTGTTGACTTGCTCTTTTTGTAATGATCTTCCAAATCACTTCTACAACGAATTTCAAAATACAATATGTCTATTATTTAAATTATAAATATATTGAATAGACATACATACTAAAAACTTACTTTTGGTAATGTTTAGTGAGAAGACCTTCACGAACCCATTTCTCATACTCCTGAATGACTAATTAATGTAGGATATGGTCCCAAAATCAAATCATCTTCAAATGGGTGTTTCTTGTTGAATATGGGAGTCAACTTAACTGAGGTGCCTATTGTTGAGGAAAGTTATGAATACAAACATTTAATTTTGTAAACAAGGGGAAGAAGATCATATCTTTATAATTCATTATTTTTTAAAATAATTTACTAACCTGCGGAGTCAAAGTTTGACTCATAAGGCGAAGAATACCATCTACTAGGACACCAATTCCTATGTAAGGCTAATGGGGTTGCATCTGTTGGATTTTTTGCTACATGATGTATCATAATTCTAGCTTCTTGAATTTGACTTGGAAGAAAATGGTCCGACAACTCAAACTGTGATACATTTACTTCTTTGGATACACATTTAGGTGGTATGATACACAGCATCTCAGATGTATTATTCTCATCAACCATTGCTTCATCACAAACAGGATTATCATATGTATTCTGTTAATGTAAACATATGTATATAAGTGTTTAATGAAGGTTAAAAATTAACATACTGTATTCTGCTATTCTGGTAATGTATACAGATGTATGTGAGGATTAACATCGGTATCATGTTAATGTATAAATACGTATGTGTATCATGTTAATGTATATAGCTGTATGGAACTTTAGGTTGTATGAATCTTGAAATTACAGTATACATTTATAGAATACAACTTGAAATTAAGTATATATACAAATACATACATGTCTCAGTTCATATATATATCTATATAAAATTAAATAGTTTTGTATAACATAATTAACATATATTTACTTGTATTTTAAAATATGTACGGTGTCTTATAGATGATTAATGCGAATAAATAAAAATCAGAAACTAATAGAGTGTGACGACCCGGCCCGTCGTTACGTGATTTACCGCCTCGTTTCCCCATATTGTGTTGCCTTATGTTTCAATATCGATATTTGAGTTGATCGGGTGGAATTGAGTTGGTTTTAGTTGGAAATGAGGCACTTAGCCTCTTAGAAGAAAGCTTGTTTTAAAAAAGTCAACCGGAAGTTGACTATGTGCTTAGAGGGCTCGGATGTGAATTCTGGTGGTTCGGTTGGCTTCGGGGGATGATTTGTGACTTAGGAGTGTGACCCAGTGGCTACATTTATGTTAAGTCTGGTCGCTCGGGCCGTTGTACCTTTTGATTATGGTATGGTATTGTCAGATCCGAACATAGGGCTACCGGAATCAAATTTGGAGGTCCCGTGTAGATTTAGGCTTGAATCGGCGAAGTTTGAATTTTGGCGAATTCCGGTCGATAGGCGAGATTTTGATCCGAGGTTCAGAATGGAATTCCGAGAGTTTCAATAGCTTTGTTAGGTGATTTTGGATATGTCTGCAAATTTTCAGGTCATTCGGACATCGTTTGATTGGATTTTTGATCGAAAATGCATTTCGGAAGTTCTTGAAGAACTTAGGCTTTGATTTGGTGATATTTGATGATTTTGAGGTTAACGATAGTGTTTTGATGATTGGAACAAGTTTGAATAAGGTATTGGGGTGTGTTGGTGCTATTGGTTGAGGTCCCGGGGGCCTCGGGGTGATTTCAGATGGTGAAACGGGAGTTTGAAGCCTTTGTTGCAGTCAAATTTTTCTGTCTTCTGGTATTTCTGCATCTGCAGAAAAGGAGTTGCTTAAGCGGTTCCACAGATGCGGAGGGGGAGCCGTAGAAGCGATCTTCAGTGGCCCAGGGGAGATCCGCATAAGCGGAAGGTTGGACGCGTAAGCAGGTCCGCATAAGCGGATTTTAGACCGCAGAAGCGGTCGAGGGGAAACAGCATAAGCGGTGTTTGGATCGCAAAAGCGATCCCAGAAGTTTTAGGTGAGACCGCATAAGAGGTCAAATTGTCGCGTATGCAGGACCGCAGGTGCGGTCAGTGGACCGTAGAAGCGAAAAAAGGTCTGGTGTTATAGTGAACAGTGTTCACGAACTTGGAAAAAGAAGCAAATATTTTAGACTTCGGGAAGAGGCGATTTTGGGCGATTTGGAGAGGATTCGAAGGGGATTCCATCATGTATGAATTTATAGACTCGAATAATGTTGTTGTGGTGCAAAAACAAGGATTTAAACACTGAAATTCAAGGAATTAAAGGGTAAAAATGGAGGTTAGGGCTTGAAACCTAAGAAAGTGTAAACTTGGAATTTGAGGGGACAATTGGACTCCGATTCTTGTGTATTTGGTATGCACGGACTCGTGGTGAGACGAGGAATCCGGTAATGTAAATTTTGTAATTTTTCGAGAAGTGGGCCCGGGGCTCGGGTTTTGCTAGTTTCGAGATTTTTGATATTTTTCGATTGTTTTTGATTGGGTATTGTTCCCTTAGCATATTGTAATGCATTC
>MU731753.1:5295-43822 GCA_026770625.1 Nicotiana glauca
CGGGGGTATGGAGGTGTGGGGTGGGTTGGTGGGAATGGGAAATAGGGTCGAGAAGGTGGAGAATTAGTTTTGAAAAATATTTTTCCTTCTCTTAATGAGAAAATTATTTTTCTCCATTTGGAGAAAAATGAGTTAATAAAGAAAATATTTTGTAGAACATTTAAGCCAATCAAACATAAAAAATTTGGAAAATATTTTTCGGAAAGTATTTTCCTTCCTACCAAACTCACCCTTAGACAAGTTGAATTATTTAATGGTTGATCCTACTATCAATTCTGAAATGTTTTTGGAATTTAGCTAATGGGGTTTGTCTTGATGCCATGTTATGTACCCAAAAAGAACAAGTCAATGGCAAAAAACTTCTTTTTGTGCCTAGCTAGTACTACCATAGTTGCTAGCTATCACGACAATTCTATTTTGTCTATAGCCAAGCACGATTATTAAAAGCCTGCGTCAACCACTGGAATTTATAGTTGTCATTAGTAGGGTAATAAAGAGGAGAAATGGTTCTCCTTATAGGACCGAAGATAACAAGCTCGCAAACAAAATGAAAGGGGTACATCATGCTTGTGAGAACTTTTCTTTTAAACAGAGAACTTGGACCTACTTTTGTTTTTACAGGGATACATGGCGAGGCAAGCTTGCTTTATTTTTTTTTTTTTTTTGGTGGGGGGTTAGGAGTGGGTGTGGAGAGGCTAATCTGCGTAATTAACGTTGTTTAAAAAATAATTCCGACCTGTGCACACAATTATTAGTCTTCAAGGATCTTTTTTACCGGATTGATAGAGTTAATATCCTATATTTATTTTACCTATTCGTTAAATGTTTATCAAACTCTACCTAGTTGGCATAAATTTTGTGCTTATGCAATTAATCGCCAAAGTCTACTAGATTAACGTGATTTTTTGTATTATCTACATTTTACTTATTTGTTCAATTATTTACAACTCTACTTAGTTGGCATGATTTTGTATTTATTTAATTGTTCATTAAAATCTACCGTATTGGCATGACTTTGTATTATCTGCAATAGACTTATATGTCAAATTTTCATCAAAATCTATCTGATTGGTATAATTTTTTCGTATTATTCAACAAAATATTTTTCGAAATTGTAATTTGTTACAATACAATATGACAAAACGGTAAGAACTCTTGCTATAAATGTTATATTATTATATAGCATTTGGTATAAAATGTCGGTAGATCTTTTTTTTTTCTTGGTCAAATCAAAAACTTTATTTAACCAAGTAGAATATTTACAATCCCCTAGCTCTTTTGGACTCTTGAGCTAGTTCCTATACATCCTTTTATAATATATTGGAAAAAAAAAAGCATCAAACTAACATTATGTTCTCAATACCTAGCTACTATTTCTATCTATCTAGGATAATTGTTCTGTTTTTCTAACTCTTTTCTCCGTTTATCTACTTGTTGTCCTCGGATATGCAGCATTAGAACAATCCCTTTTATTTTTTTGTTATATGTTGTTTCAATTCCTTGAAATCTTCTGATGTTGTATTTCTATCCAGTTCAACATTGCATTCCACATATTTCTGGAGTATGTACACTCGAACAGTAAATGTTCAAATGTTTCCTCAGTGCTCCTGCTGCATAGTTGTCACGCCCCGAACCTAGGCCTGGATGTAACACGGCACCCGATGCTTGACTGCATGTGACCGAGGGAACTAATTGGATGGCTGAATTAATATGTGGTATCATAACATACTGAATGCAGAAGATAAACTAATACATGCTAATATACTGAAAGTCTGGATGCTATAAATCAAAGTGCGGAAATACTAATATAATTTTGAAACATATTTATAGCCAACATAGCTTAACATGAAAAGCCTGAGACTCTGTCTAACTGTTAGTCTAGTCTATGAAGCCTCTAATGAAGTATTAAAAACAATGACTGTCTTAAAATACTGAAGACTGTAAGGTAATGATAATGCCCCGGAAGAACTGGGGATCACCAAGTAGCTGGTACGAGAATCCTAGCGCTCTGAATCATCAACCTGTAAATCATTACCTGTATCATGAGATGCAGGTCCCGGGCAAAAGGGACGTCAGTACATTTGAATTGCATAGGTATGTAAAGAACTGAAAGAAAGAATTATAAATACTGAAACTGAAACTAAGCTGATAACTGAGAATTGATAATTGGTATTAAAATGATAAATATTGAAACAGAAATTGAAACGATAGCTGATAACTGATAACTAATAACTGATAACTGAAATGATGACTGATAACTAAAATAATAACTGATAATTGAAATAATAACTGATAATAGAACAGAACAAAGGAAGTAAGGATATGAATACTCCCTCTTCTGAATGATGAACAACCTGTTTATCTGAATAAGCTACGGCCTCATGCCCAATATATATGTGCACAAGCTACGGCCTCATGCCCAAGTATACGTATACATAACTACGGCCTCAGGCACAAAAATGCATAAAGCATAAACTACAGACTCAGGCCCAAACATGCATAAAGCATAAACTACGGCATCAGGCCCAAACATGCATGAAGCATATACTACGGCCTCTGGACCAAGTATGCATAAAGCATATAAACTACGGCCTCAGGACCAAATACATATGTTCAACATTCAGGAACTAAGAATCAAACTGCAATACATGATAGTGAAATACTGAACCACACGGAATTACATGATACTGGAATACTTGATCATACTGAGTTACACAATACTGGAATACTGAATAGTACTAGACTCAGACATGCATTCTTGAACTGATTATGAATACTGAATCTTCAACTTTTATGGCATACTGAGTAATCTATATTAAGACTCGGGGGCATCAAAACCCAAGTCTATATTTAAAATGCACTGAGCTCACAACGTTCAGAATAAAAGTGGTAAAAGATTTATGAAGCTAGAGAATAAAAGTTCTATAACTATTTAGGAACTAGGCTTAACTATATTTCTGAGATAATTGGTAATGTCGTAAAAGAAACGTAGCGTAGGGAGAATCATTAAAATTCCCAAACATAGAGAGTTAGCCTCACATACGTTAACTTCTTTCTCTTGAGCGTAATACAACATTCGCCAACCCTTTCAACTTTAATCTATATCAATAATAGTCAAAGGGATTCCATATTAGCAATAATTCTCATGTTTTGGTCACTTAAGCATCTTATTAAATACTTGATGAGAATAAAGCTTCATGGTCCTTATTAAAGATTTCTCTACGCCCAATAACTCATTCTCTTATTCCTAGATAAATTCTAAAGTCTCAAATGGTTACAATCAACATTATTCTTTATCACCCATAAAGTAAACAACACCCTTAACCAATAATCAACAATCAACACCCCAAACCTATAATCGTTCATGCTTTTATATTAAACCCATCAACTTATATCTCATGAACTAGGGTTTAAAATCATTAAACCAATGTTGAAATCAATTAGAGGGTGAAGACATTACCTTTTTGACGTTCAATCTCTTGAATTCGAGTTCTAGGGTTCATTCTCTCAACAATGATGCCCCAATCAAATATCTAATAATTTGGAGGCTTTACCCATGTTAATAAGGAGTTGGGAAATTGAAATTAACTTAGAATTACCATTAGAACTTACCTTGGATGGTGGAGGGACCTTTAAAGAGTTAGGTTCTTGAGAGTTTCCCTTTCTAGAGCAAGATTTAATAGTTTGGGGCTGTGGAGGATGAAATATAACTTTAAAATGACTCCTCGTGCTCCTAGAGACCTGACCACGCTACTGACCGTGCAAAACGGTAGTAACAATACCTCAAAATTAGCACGGTCACGCTATGGGCGCGCATATCACATATTGTTCTATAAAACGTACATAACATTTGCACAGAGATCCGTTCGGACTCTATAATATATCATTATAAATTTGTTTCAAATACCTACAACTTTCATGTTTTGAGTTTTTCCGAAGTCCTTACACATTTTCACTAAACCCTGCTGGAAAATGGACGTTCTGCAAACTTAGCCGATTCTGTAAAATTTTATGCACTTCGCATTCCATCTTGATTTTAGAACAACTATTTTCACCAATAATCATCCCTCTAGGACTTTATATGTCTAACATATCAAATTAATACTCATTTAACATATCCACACCTAGTCCGAATGTACGGGGTGTTACAATAGTATACAATCTTTCTTAACTGTTATACCTTTTTTTTTGTAGTCTTTCAAAATTAGCCAATCTTCTGTGTGGTACCAACCAAAGAATGAATTGATGTCTTGGAATTGCTTTTGAGGTGGTCACTAATATCTTCTAGTTAGGTCTTAAAGCCTTGTACAATTTTTTGATACAGAACTTACCTTTCTTACAACAAGAATTTAGTGTGTCATTTGGATAATTTTGCATGAACAACTCTCTTTCATCAAAAATCTTCTTGATTATCCAGCTTGCTTGCTTTGGAGTACCCATATTTTCAAAATTCCTGTCCTTAATGTAGAAACTGTGAACCCATTGAATCCATAAGGTCTCCTTCCTCTCAGTTATGGCTCATAATAACTTGCATAGGACAGCCTTATTCCAGTAATAGGGATCTTACATATTTAATCCTCTTGCTGATCTTGGTCTGCATATAGTGTCCCAAGCAACCAATGATCTCCTAGAATGCTCAGTACTTCTAGCCCACAAGAAAGTTCTGCATACTGCAACTATCAGCTTGATGATCTTCTTAGGAAGTAGAAACACATATGCCAATATGTTTGCATCTCAAAAACCACACTCTTTAGCAGCTGCACCCTTCCACTATATGACAAAAACTTAGCTATCCAGCATTTTATTCTTGTTGTTATATTCTCAACCAGAGGCATCCATTGCTGTGTTGACAGTTTTCTCGAAGATAGTGGCACACCTAGATACTTGAATGGAAGCTCTCCTAATGTGAATTGCATCTCCTCTAGTATCTGGTCTGTAAACTCCTTTGATAATCTAGCTATATGTAGAGCACTTTTATCCATGTTTGCCTTCAATCCTGACACCTCAGAGAAATGTTTGAACCACCATAACATTAGCTAAATTGAAATCCTGTCTACTCTACTACAAAAGATCAAATAATCTGCAAAACAAATATGTGTTATATTATTTTTAGAACATTTTAGGTTTTGATTTAGCTTCTTCAAGGATCTGTTTAGGTATTCCATCACCAGCACAAACAAGTAAAGAGACATAGGGTCTCCTTGTCTTAGTCCCTTTTTGGCATGGAACTTTTCTATTAAACCCCCATTTAATATCAAAGAGTAATTGGCTGTCATCACACACTCCATTAGCAGATTTACAAATCCCACAGGCAGTCCAAATCCTATCCGAATAATTTTCAAAAAAGTCCATTCCACAGAGTCATATACTTTCCATATATCAACTTTAATGCAACACCTAGGAGACACCCTTTTTTATTGTAATTTTCACCAATTCATGTGCTATAATTACATTTCAAAAATATTCCTTCCCTCTATGAATGCAGACTGACCAGGCCCCATAATAGAATATACTACCAGCTTCAATCTATTTGTGATGATCTTTGCTATTATCTCGTAGAGGGTCGTACAACATGTTATTTGTCTAAATTCTTTGATAGATTTTGGTCTTGTAATCTTTGGCACTAAGGTCACAGTTGTACAGATTATACTTTTCAATATTTTACCTCTCATGAAGAATTCTGTAATTGCTTTCCTGGTTTCATCTCCAATTACACTCCAAAAGGTTTTGCAAAATTCAGCAGTGAATCCATCAATTCCTGGTGCCTTCTCATCTGGTAATTTTTGCACTGCTTCATCAATTTTCTCCTTTGTTACTCTGACACTAAGAAGTTGTTGTTGCTCTTTGCTAAGACATGGCCCATCCCTTGCAACTTCTATATCAATACAAGGCAACTCTCTAGCTGATATACCCAATAGAGACTGAAAGAATCCTGTAAATTCATGTTCTATCTTAGCAGTATCTGTCATCTTATTCCTTTGCTCATAAAATATTACTGATATCCTGTTTCTTGATTGCATGGCCTTAAAGTGAGTATGAAAGAACATTGAATTTTGATCTCCTGCTTGAATCCACATTGCTCTAGATCTTTTCCTTAGTACATGTTCATTTATATCTTCCCACTTTTTGATTTTTATCAACAACTTATTTTATGCGTCTCTTAACGAATTGTTGAATGGATCTTCATTCATTTCTCCTTGGACTCTTTTTAATTGGTCTCTAGACTTTCCTATTATCTTCTCCAGTGTGCAACTTCTTTCATTCTTAGAACATATTACACCCTTCAACCTTTTGCCTCCATATCTCTTGAACTTCTTTCTCAAACTTCTTCAGCTTTAGAAGCACAGTATATAATCTGAATGGTTTAAGTAAATAATTTTTCATTACCTCGACAATTCAAAAATTGCTTATAGGCTAACTACAATGAGTTAGACAAGAAGCATTTCCAAATGCCTAGTCATTGTTATTGTAAATTCTATCATCAACATCTCTTTTATTGCACCATGACCATTCACACCCTTTCATGTTCAATTGCCCTAGCCCAATATCTTTTATATATTCCTGAAAATATATTATTTCTCCATGATGTACTGGTTTCCCATTGAGCCTATCATTAACAGACAACATATTATTGAAATCCCCAATAACCAGCCAAGTCTCTTGCATACTTTTACTAATCTGCCTAAGTTGATCCCATAAATTCTTTCTTTCATTCAGTTTGTTTATCCTATATACAAATGTAACATTGCTTGAAAAGCTTGATCCCTTGTCTTTTACCTTACAATGCACTAATTGAGATGTATTCCCAATTATTTGGACCAGCACCAAACTGTCTTTCCAGAATATCAAAATTCTTCCATTGTTTGCCGCAGCTTCATCTATCTTCCATTCCTTGTTAAACTTATTTTTTATTTTTATTCCACTTCTAGGTTTTATTTTTGTCTCAAGGCAACCTAGTAAAGCAATTCTTTGATATGGTTTCTGTCTATTTGTTGCTTCTATTTTCCTGCTTGTTGTACCTCACTGGCCTTCTTCTTCACTGCTTTCTCACAATTCTCTTCATGAGTACCTATTTGGCAAAAAATTTCACAGAATATAGGCTTCCATTCATACTCCAGTATTTGTACTATATACTACCCTTCTTCTTCTTCAATTAGCATATTATCTTAAAGTTCTTGTGAGACATCCATCTCCACCAGCATGAGTGCATAGGATATTCTCTCCCCTTGAGCTGTCAGTATATCTGAGCATATAGTTTTCCCTAGATACCTGGCTATTCTCCCCAAATGTTCCTGAGTCCACTATTGTATGGGCAATCCTGGGAAAATCACCCAGATAGGTATTTTTCTAGTCAGTTCCTTATTCATCTGAAAATTCGGCTCCCATTGCTTCAGAATCAAAGGTTGATTATGGTTGTATAATGCCCTTGTTTAATGAGGTTATTCTTATCATCCTCAGAATTAAATATAAATATGAAATAACCATCATCATACAGAAACACTTGAGGTGTCTTAATGAAATTCCATACTCCATACACAAACTTTAACATTTCTTTGAAAGAAGGATTTCCATCCAATACATACCCAATAACCGTCTCCTTCTATTTTTGTGTTTGCACTGCAATTTCCGCTTTATTCAACCTCACGATCTTCGTCCCTTCCTTCATTACTGGTGCATAATAGCCCAATTTCATTCCCTGCTGTAAATCTCTGTTTCCTTTGACCACATCAGCTAAGGTCGGTTTCATTTGACCACATCAGCTAATGTCGGTAGATCTTAACGGGAATTTACAAAAATAAAGGTTATGAGGGCTATTTATTAAATATCGCTAATTACGGGAACATTTCACTAAGACCAGATAGACTACGCCGCAAATTTCTTTTTCTTTACATACAAACTAGAATCAGTTGAACTAATTTCAAAAAAAAAAAAATTAAAGCGGAGTGGACTAGTTGAATGCAGGAAGGTTGTGGTAAAAATGACACCAAATAGCCATTTTAAAGGATTGTTAATAAGGAACTAATCAATATATCCTGAATTTTAATTTTTCAGTTTACTTTTTCAAAATAAAATTATCCTTAAATTATAATTTTAAGTTTAAATATTCAGGATAAAATAAATATTAATTTATCTCTAAATAGTAGTCCTAAGAATAGTCGCTTATGCACTTCCCGAAGTTGTCTAACATTTGCATTTTAATATTTCAAGAAATTGTCACGCCCCAAACTCGAGGGACATGACCGGCGCTCGACCGGGTATCCCCAGTCAAGCGGACCTGGGTGACTTTCCTAACCCATGAGCCACCCCTTGTTTTCCTTATTCGATATTCCAAGAATTTGCCACATAAATAAATTTTAGACCTCCCTTTTTCAAATCATACATACATAATAATTAGTGAAATTACCAATTCGTTGTCCAACAAAAGAAACATAAATATACATAGCTTCTAACCTACATCCACTGTATACGCAGCCTCTAAAGATACAATGGGATAATACAGTACTTGCCGGTAACAAGGCTCCGGCTATACCTTACACAACAGCAAAATAAAACTACAGAGACAAGCGGCCTGAGCCACGTAGGGCCCCGAGAGGAATGGGGCTCACCAAAACAGTTGACGGAAGACGAAGAGGGAGCTACGATCGGTGGGCTGGAATACCTGCTGCAGATCCACCTACAATCATGACACGAATGTAGCGCTCCCGGCAAAAGGGACGTCAGTACACTTGAATTGTACTGGTATGTATAGCAAACTTTGCGCCAAGTAAACTCAAGCCATAGACAAATAAGTAACAGTAACAAAAAAAACAATCAATTACCATAAAGAAAGAACAATCAAGCCAAACAAGTTTTACAAACTCTCATGTTTCCCTTCCACATTTCCACATCAATAGATTTCATATTTTTGCTCATATTTTCATTTCGATAGTGATTTCGATCACTTTCCACCCTTATTACCTCGGCTACCCTTATCACCACAACCCGCACCTTATTACTTTGTGTTGCGGCGCGCAACCCGATCCCACCGTACATTTTCAATTCACAAACAATCACAACAAAAACAATGAACAATTCACAAAGATCACAACAACACTTCTTAAGGACGAGCAACAATAATTTACAAGTGTTTCCATAACCGTCAATGCTATTTCCGTCATATTCCACAATTCACAAGTGTTTCACGTTACAACAATACTTGCCCACGATAAGCCATAGATGTTAATATCACAATTATTTCAATTGCATCACTTACAATTTCCTTACATCATTTGTTTTTCATCTAATACCACATATCTTAATCACAACCATGCGAATCACACGAATTTTAAAATTTACCCACGTGAATGTCACATACCAAACATTTGGACACCAACAAGGTGATTTTACAAGGTCAAGGTTAGCCATACATACCTGGAGTCGAATTCCCTTTTTTTAAAACTCCTATTATCAGTCACCAACCAGTCTATCCACGTCAATATAGTTCACAATTAACACATGCACCTTAGAATTTGAAATTCACAATTACTATCCGAGCTTATTTAGGTTATCGAGCACACCTCCTTAATTCTACCCAATTCCCCTTACTAAATTTTAGATTTTTGAAAGACATGCATGTGAGTTTCCTCCCATTATTTCAAGAATCAAAGCATAAGACTCCCTCCCTTAGCTTAAAATCTGGAAATCAAGGAAAAAGGGTTAGGGATTTTACCTGTAGAAATGGAGATGAAGACACTTGCTTTAAAATTTTTCGGACCAGGTAATTTGAGGAACAATTTTGAAGAAGATAAACTTTTCTCTCAAGAACCTCTCCTCCCTCTCTTATTTTGTTCAGAAAAATGGTTAAAATGAGGGGTTAGGGTGTTATATTAGAAGGGGGGTCGGGTTTTAAATTTTAGAAATTAGAAGTCCGAGTGAGATCTACGGTCGCATTTTGCGATCGCAGAATCGAAATACGGTCCGCATATTGGACCGCAAAACTGACCCCAATCACTGAACATCTCTGCCTGGGTATGCGGTGGAAATGCGGTCCGCATATAGATTATGCGGTCGCATAATGGACCTCATTCTCAACTTCAATTTTGACAATTCTTCTGCTTCACTCTGCGGTAGGAATGCGGTCCGCATAGCTTATCTGCGACCGCATTCTTGACCGCATTTTTGACAATTTCTGGAAAATTGATTCTTTTGATTTTTAAAGGCTTAGGTCAGTACCAATGGTCCGAACCGCGGCTCGCAAGCTTGCCACAAAGAATTCTACCAATTCCTAACACATATTCGGAGTCGACACCACGAGTTACTAAGTTTTGAGACCAAAAATTATTTACGGGGCCTTATATTTTCCCCCACTTAAAAATCATTCGTCCTCGAATGAGGATTTTGAAAGTCAGCTGGTTTTGAAAGACATGATATGAAGACTCTCTAAATTTTCACTAACTCCCATATTCTAGAAAAATTTTGCCAGAGTTTCCTTTGTAATATGGACATATCCACCTGTCAGAGAGCCCCCGAAACATATTCCAAAGCACCATTACACAATTACAACTATCTCTACAACTTGTACACAATTCATTACCTCAACAATTGCACATATTCTATCACTTGCTACATTTTGCACATAAACTAGTCACTTCAATGAGTCCCACATAATTTAATTGCTTCAACATACTACATGCATATAAATAAACCATTATCAATCTATACCACCATTAGTTGTTTACTTATCACATGAGTCTTTATAAAATTCCCATTTACCAAAAGGAAGTTCACATGATTCGAGACAATCACAACACGCATAATCCTTGCACAGCTTGGGGAATTTCAAGAGTAAAGCATTTAGGAAAGAACCAATTTGAACACAGTATTAGTTTTGTTTTAGAGATAAGAGTCCGCACGATTTCTGCTAGACTTGCTCAAACAGATGGGGGTATTTTTCCTTCATTTCTTTTTCTGCTTCCCACATGGCTTCCTCAACTTGTTGACTTCGCCATAACACTTTAACAGAGGCAACTTCCTTATTTCTCAACTTACGAACTTGCCTATCAAGAATGGCAACTGGAACTTCTTCATACGACAAGTCTTCATTAACCTCGATAGTCTCGACTGGCACGATGGTGGATGGATCTCCAACCACTTTCTTCAACATGGACACATGGAACACCGGGTGTACTAATGACATTTCAGGAGGCAATTCCAGCCTATAAGCCACCTGCCCTACCCGTTGAGCGATCCGATACGGTCCGACATACCTAGGACTCAACTTCCCTTTCTTCCCGAATCGCATGACTCCCTTCATAGGAGATACCCTCAAGAACACCCAATCATCAACTTGAAATTCCAAATCTCTTCGGCGAACGTCCGCATAGGATTTCTGGCGACTCTGAGCAGTTTTCATCCTTTCCTGAATGACTTTAACTTTCTCCATAGCCTGGTACACAAGATCTGGCCCTAGCAATTCTGCTTCACCCACTTCAAACCACCCAATTGGAGACCTACACCTTCTTCCGTACAATGCCTCAAACGGGGCCATCTGAATGCTAGCATGAAAGCTGTTATTGTAAGCAAATTCTATAAGTGGTAAGTGGTCATCCCAACTACCTTTGAAATCCAAGACACAAGCCCGCAACATATCCTCAAGCGTCTGAATAGTCCGCTCGGCCTGACCGTCGGTTTGCGGATGGAAAGCTGTGCTGAGATTCACCTGAGTACCCAAACCTTGCTGAAATTTCTTCCAAAAATTAGCTGTGAACTGGGCCCCTCGATCCGAGATAATAGAAAGTGGAGTGCCATGAAGCCTTACTATCTCATTGATATACAACTTAGCATATTGTTCTGCAGTATCGGTGGACTTGACTGGCAAGAAGTGAGCTGATTTGGTGAGTCGATCCACTATTACCCAAATTGAGTCGAACTTGCGCTGAGTGCGAGGTAACCCTACCACAAAATCCATGTTGATCATCTCCCATTTCCACATTGGTATTTCCATAAGCTGAGTTAACCCACCAGGCCGCTGATGCTCAGCCTTCACTTGCTGACAATTCGGACATTTAGATACAAAGTTCGCCACACCCCTTTTCATACCGTTCCACCAATAAATCTCCTTGAGGTCATGATACATTTTCGTAGAACCTGGGTGCACGGAATACCTGGAAATATGAGCCTCCTTCATCACCCTCTCCCGAAGCTCATCCACGTCCGGGACACATAGCCTACCTTGACACCGCAGTACACCATCCTCGTCACTGAGCGAAAATACTGAAGTCTTGTTATTCACAACTGCTTCCTTTATCTAAGCCAATGCTGGATCCATAAACTGCTTCTCCTTGATTTCTGCCACCAGTGACGATTTTGCTCCATTATACACCATAACATTCCCCTCGTCTGATGCCGAAATGCGAACTCCCAAACTGGCCAATTGATACACCTCCCGAGCCAGGGGTCTCTGATCCACCCCCAAATGAGCCAAACTACCCATGGACTTCCGACTGAGAGCGTCGGCCACCACGTTTGCCTTCCCTGGGTGGTACAAAATGTTCATATCATAGTCCTTGAGCAATTCTAACCACCGTCGCTGCCTTAAATTCAGTTCCTTCTGTTTGAACAAATACTGGAGACTCTTGTGGTCTGAAAACACATCTACATGAACCCCATAAAGATAATGCCGCCATATTTTCAAAGCAAACACAACTGCTGCAAGCTCCAAATCATGCGTCGGATAATTCTTCTCGTGATTCTTGAGCTGCCTTGAAGCATACGCTATAACCTTCCCATGTTGCATAAACACACATCCCAAACCAACCCTGGAGGCATCGCAATAAACCACAAATCCTTCTGTGCCTTCTGGCAAGGCCAATATTGGCGCCGAGGTCAACCTTGACTTCAGTTCCTGAAAACTTTTCTCACAAGCGTCGGACCATTGGAACTTAGCTGCTTTCTGCATCAATTTAGTCAACGGGGAGGCGAGGGTCGAGAATCCCTCCACAAACCTCCGATAATACCCTGCTAAACCCAAGAAACTACGAATCTCCGTCGGGGTCGTGGGTCTAGGCCAATCCTTCACTGCTGCAATCTTCTGAGGGTCTACCTGAATCCCTTTACTGGAAACAACTTGACCCAAAAAGGTAACAGACTTCAACCAAAACTCACATTTCGAAAATTTAGCATACAATTGGTGCTGATGAAGAGTCTGTAATACTGCTCTGAGGTGAATAGCATGATCCTCCCTGCTTCGTGAATAAACGAGGATGTCGTCAATGAAAACAATCATAAAGGAATCTAAAAATGGCTTGAAAACCCAATTCATAAGGTCCATGAAAGCTGTCGGGGCGCTCGTTAGCCCAAAAGCTGAAGGCGGTCTTAGGAATGTCCTGCTCTCTGATCTTCAATTGGTGATACCCGGACCGCAGATCAATTTTGGAGAAGAACTTTGCACCTTGAAATTGGTCGAACAAATCATCTACCCGAGGCAAATGATATTTATTCTTGATGGTGACTTTGTTAAGCTACCGATAATCGATGCACATCCGAAGCGACCCATCCTTCTTTTTGACAAAAAGAACCGGAGCACCCCACGGCGACACACTCGGTCGTATGAACCCCTTCTCTAATAAATCCTTCAGCTGCTCCTTTAACTCCCTTAACTCTGTTGGCACCATTCTGTATGGTGGAATGGATATTGGCTGAGTATCTGGCAATAGATAAATACCGAAATCAATCTCCCTATCAGGCGAAATCCCTGGAAGCTCATCCAGAAACACTTCAAGAAACTCATTCACCACTGGCACGGACTCGGGGACAGACACTTCTGAAGTGGTGTCCGCTACCCGGACCAAATGATAGATACACCCCTTCTTAATCATCTTCGAAGCCTTAAGGTAAGAAATAAACCTACCCTTTGGCACCACACCATTTCCTTTCCACTCAATAAACGGCTCGTTAGGGAACTCGAGTCTCATGACTCTCGTCCGGCAGTCAAGTTTGGCAAAGCATGAATAAAGCCAGTTCATCCCCATGATTACATCAAAATCTACCATTCCAAGCTCAATAAGATCGGCCATGGTAACACGACCACACACCGTGACAACACAATTCCTATAAACTCGTGAGGCTATAATAGAATCACCAACCGGACTCAATACAGAGAACGGCTCATGAAGCTGTTGGGTTTCTGTCCCAAAACTTGAAGAAATGAATGGGGTGACATAAGACAAAGAGGACCCCGGATCAATGAGAGCATAACAATTAATGGCCTGAACAGACAAGATACCTGTAACAACATCTGGAGAAGCCTCAGCACTCTGGCGGCCACTCAAAGCATAGAACCGNACTGAAGAACCGGATGACTAGGCAGATCCCCTACCCATACCCTGACTGGGTGCACGACAGTCCCGTTGGATGTGACCTCTCACCCCGCACCTATAACATACCGGGATATCCAAATAGCAAGTCTCTGTATGAAATCTCCCATACTTGGGGCATGTAGTTCCCCCCCTGCTGCTGAGACCTCACTCCTGAACGACCGGACTGGCGGGACCTCCTACTGTCTGAACCTGGTCTCGAGTGACTGCTCTGCTGATAACTGTGCACGGATGGCGGTGCACGCTGAGGACTGAGCATATGATTGGGATGGCCCTGATGACCCTCTCCCCGGAACTGGTCTCCCTGAGTGACCCATTGATGGGGCCCTGCTGCTACTCTTCCTTTCTGCCCGAATCTTCAACTTCCTAGCCTCTGTTGCTTGAGCGAATCCCACAATCTTTCCATAATTCATATCTGAGTGCAAGGCCGCTGTAGCAGCCTCATTCACCACCAAAGGACTAAGTCCCTGAACGAAACGCCGAACCCGATCATCCATGGTCGACACTAACTTAGGAGCATAGCTGGACAACCTCACAAACTCCATGTGGTACTCCCAAACACTCATACTGCCCTACTTGAGAACCTCGAACTCAGTGGCACGAGCTGCCATTGTCTCGGCAGGCAAGAAGTGGTCCATAAAGGCATCTACAAACTCATCCCACCTAGCCGGAGGTCTTCCCTCCTCACGGGAATCCTCCCACATCTCAAACCACGAACGCGCTGCTCCCCTCAACCTGTATGCAGCCAACTCAACCCCCTCTATCTCTGTAGCCTTCATCACCCGAAGGGTCTTATACATCTCATCAAGTAAATCCTGCGGATCGGCCTCTAGGTCTGTGCCTGAAAATTCAGAAGGGGCCAATCACAGAAACTGGTGAACTCTGGAGTTGGCGGAATCTCCCAGTCCGCTAGAGGACGCAGGGGCATCATGAGATCTCTGGGCCTGGGCGGCCACTAACTGGGTCAACATACGGATGGCTCCTCTAAGGTCCCCATCAGAAACCCCGGGACCGGAAGCTGGAACTGTATCAGAATCAGGAATATTGGCCGGAGGGATGGTGGCACCCTCTGCCGCAGCCGGAACAGGAATGCTTGGATCTGGAATAGATGGGTCGAGCAGATTCAAGGCCGGTGAGTCACTCTCACCCACGACATCAGTTTCATGATTCACGGCCACACTTGCGGTGGCGTTGGCCCCAAGGCCGAGTCTAGCTCTCTTCTTAGGTGCCATTTCTGAAAATTTCGGAACAGAGCACGAGTTAGACATAAATACTTCCACTTTTCACTTCACCGCACGATATAGAATAACAAAGAAGAGGGTAAATTCCTAAATGTCCATGCAGCCCCCTACTTATAGATGTGGTCGACAACACACCGATAAGAAGGGCTCTACTAGACATGGCTCCGAGACATCCTAGGACACTTTAAAACCTGAGGCTCTGATACCAAGTTTGTCACGCCCCAAACTCGAGGGACATGACCGGCGCTCGACCGGGTATCCCCAGTCAAGCGGACCTGGGTGCCTTTCCTAACCCATGAGCCACCCCTTGTTTTCCTTATTCGGTATTCCAAAAACTAGCCATATAATAAATTTTTAGATCACCCTTTTTCAAAACATACATACATAATAATTAGTGAAATTACCAATTCGTTGTCCAACAAAAGAAACATGAATATACATAGCTTCTAACCCACATCCACTGTCTACGGAGCCTCTAAAGATACAACGGGATAATACAGTACTTGCCGGTAACAAGGCTCCGGCTATACCTTACACAACAGCAAAATAAAACTACAGAGACAAGCGGCCTGAGCCACGTAGGGCCCCGAGAGGAATGGGGCTCACCAAAACAGTTGACGGAAGGCGAAGAGGGAGCTACGATCGGTGGGCTGGAATACCTGCTGCAGATCCACCTACAATCATGACACGAATGTAGCGCCCCCGGCAAAAGGGACGTCAGTACACTTGAATTGTACTGGTATGTATAACAAACTTTGCGCCAAGTAAACTCAAGCCATAGACAAATAAGTAACAGTAACAGAAACAACAATCAATTTCCATAAAGAAAGAACAATCAAGCCAAACAAGTTTTACAAACTCTCCTGTTTCCCTTCCACATTTCCACATCAATAGATTTCACATTTTTGCTCATATTTTCATTTCAACAGTGATTTCGATCACTTTCCACCCTTATTACCTCGGCCACCCTTATTACCTCGGCCACCCTTATCACCACAACCCGCACCTTATTACTTCGTGTTGCGGCGCGCAACCCGATCCCACCGTACATTTTCAATTCACAAACAATCACAACAACAACAATGAACAATTCACAAAGATCACAACAACACTTCTTAAGGAGTAGCAACAATAATTTACAAGTGTTTCCATAACCGTCAATGCTATTTCCGTCATATTCCACAATTCACAAGTGTTTCACATTACAACAATACTTGCCCACGATAAGCCATAGATGTTAATATCACAATTATTTCAGTTGCATCACTTACAATTTCCTTACGTCATTTGTTTTTCATCTAATACCACATATCATAATCACAACCATGAAAATCACACGAATTTCACAATTTACCCACGTGAATGTCACATACCAAACATTTGGACACCAACAAGGCGATTTTACAAGGTCAAGGTTAGCCATACATACCTGGAGTCGAATTCCCTTTTTAAACTCCTATTATCAGTCACCAAGCAATCTAGCCACGTCAATCTAGTTCACAATTAACACATGCACCTTAGAATTTGAAATTCACAATTACTATCCGAGCTTATTTAGGTTATCGAGCATAGCCCCTTACTTCTACCCAATTCCCCTTACTAAATTTTAGATTTTGAAAGACATGCATGTGAGTTTCCACCCATTATTTCAAGAATCAAAGCATGAGACTCCCTCCCTTAGCTTAAAATCTGGAAATCAAGGAAAAAGGGTTAGGGATTTTACCTGTAGAAATGGAGATGAAGACACTTGCTTTAAAATTTTCCGGACCAGGTAATTTGAGGAACAATTTTGAAGAAGATAAACTTTTCTCTCAAGAACCCCTCCTCCCTCTCTCTTATTTTGTTCAGAAAAATGGTTAAAATGAGGGGTTAGGGTGTTATATTAGAAAGGGGGTCGGGTTTTAAATTTTAGAAAATAGAAGTCCGGGTGAGATCTGCGGTCGCATTCTGCGATCGCAGAATCGAAATGCGGTCCGCATATTGGACCGCAGAACTGACCCCAATCACTGAACATCTCTGCCTGGGTATGCGGTGGAAATGCGGTCCGCATATCGATTATGCGGTCGCATAATGGACCTCATTCTCAACTTCAATTTTGACAATTGTTCTGCTTCACTCTACGGCAGGAATGCGGTCCGCATAGCTGATCTGCGACCACATTCTGGACCGCATTTTTGACAATTTCTGGAAAATTGATTCTTTTGATTTTTAAAGGCTTAGATCACTACCAAGGGTCCGAACCGCGGCTCGCAAGCTTGCCCTGAAGAATTCTACCCATTCCTAACACATATTCAAAGTTGACACCACGAGTTACTAAGTTTTGAGACCAAAAATTATTTACCGGGCCTTACAGAAATAATTTAAGATGAATTTTCATTCAGATTCCTTAGTCCAACTACTCTTATTTGATGCAAGATCCGATTCCTCCAATCAAGCAACAAGTATAAACTTTATAAAATCATCTTTAAGTTCAAACTTAAAACATTTTTTCCTAACTTGGCTTTTGATAACTAGGATTTTCACGTGTTTCATGCTCCTTCTTGCTTACGCTTTGATTATAAATTCTAACAAAATAGTCTCAAAAGGCTCATAAGTTGTGCTTAATTGCAGGTTTGATCAACAAAGTAACGAGATGTCAAAGATCGGCTCAAAAGGAGTAGAACCTGCACAAGTACCAAAGATAAGACAACTCAAACAAACAAGCCTAATGCGGCTGCACTACACTTTGTACGGTCCGCATTAGGGAGATTCAGAGACCTGGATTTTAAGGCATCAAAGAAGTGCGGCCGCAGTAGATATTGTGCGGCTCGCACTGAAGACACCGCGGCCACACTACCATTTTATGCGGTCCACAGAAGCAAACTTCAGAGAGATATCAAGTGCCAAGGTTTAAGCCTGTGCGGTCCGTAGTCGTGTTTGTGCGAACCGCACTAGATGCCTCTACTGCTGCAGTCCATTCTGTGTGGTCCGCACTGACCTCGCGGGGGCATTTTGTCCAATTTTTTCAGCTTAGTATAAATAGAACCTCTTTCCATTTTTAGGGTATCAACTATTTTCCAAACTTGAGCTACGCTCCTGAGAAGCCATTTGGGGCACTTTAACGTAGTTTTAGAAATGGAATCATCATATTTACTTTAGTAATTTAATATTATGTCTTTCTCTTTATTTATTTATCCGATTTTCTCTTCAAGCATGAGTAGCTAAACCCGTTAGCTAGGGTTGTGGCTCAACTCTAGTATGAGTAATTGATGGGTGATGTGAGTTAGGGCCAGATTGGCTATGGGTGTTTGTTATTAGGGTCAATTTTATGGTTTAATTTATGAATTAGCGGTTGCCACACTGGTTTGTGCTTGGTTCTTCTTGAGAAAGAGAGCCTAAGTCTCCAAAATTGATCCAATAAGTAATTGGTATGGACTAAAGAGAATTGATAATCCCAATTAAAGGATTAAACCTCGAGACAATAATTACCCGACTTGAACCCTAGTTGATGGAGCAAATTTCCCTACCCAATTGGTCTTGAGAAAGTTCATTAGGCAAAATCACTCTCTCTACCGAGAGGTATGAGAGTGGGTAAAATCGTACAACGGTTATAGTATATTTCCCCAAATATGTCAATCGTGCCTTAGAAGCAATTACCCGACAATTAACCACCTACGTGAAAGTCACTACCCTAGTGACTTTTTATCCATTAGATACAACTTGTAGAAATTCTCGTTTATCATAATCTAATTGCATTTATAATTAGTAGTTGATAATAGTAGATTATTAAAGAAAAAAACCAAAAATGATTGGAAGTGATATTTGGAACAATTACACAACTCCACTCCAGATAGATACTCAACTCCCTTCCTATCTCCCTGTGGAAATTGATCCTTACACACAAATCAGGTAAAAGCTATTGCGACCCTCTCTTCCTACTCTTTGATATTGCGGAGTAGGCAGCAATCACTTTTTTGCACCGTTGTCGGGGAAATAACGGTTTTGGCTATCTATTTAGTTAGTTTTGTGTATTGTTCTTTTTTCCTTCTTTGTTACTTACTTTTTTGGGTCACTACTCAAGTACCAATATGGCATTGAACAACTAATGACTCTCTTGGAAACGTTATAGTCGGGGAGGAAGGTAGATGATCTTGAGCAAGATGAGGTGCCTCTTACATCTCAAGGACAACGGATATGCCGAAATGCCAATTCTAATCCAAATGATAATATTCCAGACCCTCCTCTGCCACCTCCAAGAGTGGCTCCCAGAGTATTACCGAATCAAGGGTATGCGAGTGCTATTGTCCCTCCCAAAATCCGGGATGGGAATTTTGAAATAAGCAATGTGATGTTGACCTTGCTCGAGCAATGTGGATATTTCACGGGCGCCTCCGATCAAAATGCCTACAAGCATCTCAAGGGGTTCATAGATTCATATTGGGGGAGCAAGCAGATGAATGTGTCCGAAGATGCTCTTAGGTTGAGACTTTTACCATTCTCACTTCGGGGGAAAGCATTGGATTGACTAGAGACTTCCCAACCATTCGATCACAACTTGAGATGAGTTGGTGGATAAGTTTATTGCTAAGTTTTTCTCACCCGGGCACATGGCGAAACTTCGAGATGAAATATTAGCCTTCAAGCAGGATCCAACAGAACCTTTTCATGAAATCTGGGAGCAGTTTAGAATAATGGTGAAAGAATGCCCAAACAACAATATGACCGAGGCGATGATTCAAACCTTCTATCGGGGCATCAGCACCACGAATCAATGTATTGTGAACCAATTGGTCGGGGGCAACTTTATGAAGCTTCCTTACATTAAGGCTTGTAAGATATTAGACGAGATGGCCGACACTTCTTCGGCGTGGCAAAGTAGAGCGAATGTGCCCCAAGGTGACCCCACGGCCATCCATTTGCACAAGGAATTATATGATCATGGTCAAGCTAGTGCTGAGCTTACTACTACTATGAATCAATTGGCGAAGGCTCAGTTGCAACAAGTCCAAAATCCTCGCCAAGTCAATGCCATAGAAGGTGTAAACATGCTTGTCAATAAGAGAAGGCAAAGAGGGCAACAAGCTCAAGGGAATTTGGAACAATATGATAATGATGGTGATAGTTATTCAAATGATTGTTATGATGACCAAAGTGAAGAGGTACAATATGTCAACAACTATCAAGGCAATATAGGCAACTCTTCAAACCAACAATGGCGACCCCAAGGAAATTGCGGTAATCAACAACAAGGTGGTGGTAATTAGAACAACAACAACCAATGCGGTAATTGAGGGGAACAACAATTAGGGCAACCAAGGGAATTGGAATGGTAATCACAACAACTGGAACAACAATAACAATCAAAGTGGATGGAACAATGGGAACCAAGGAAAATGGGGGCAAGGCTTTCAAAGGCCTCCAATGTACCAACAACCAAACAATCCACCCCCGTTCCCTTCTCAAGATCCTATCTCTTCAGATAATGATCTGGGTAGAATTGAAATGATGTTCGAACAAATGATGAACAAGAACCAAGATTCTGCTGCTCAATTGGCTTCCCACAATACCTTTATCCAGAACTCAGAGGTGCAATTAGGCCATATCTCTCGCTTATTGAATACTCTCCCTAAAGGTGCTCTACCAAGTGGTACGGTAGTGAACCCGAAGGGTGGAAACAATCATGTGATGGCGGTTACAACAAGAAATGGGAGAGGCGGCGATGTGCATGCCTCGAAAGATAAGCAAGTTGCAGATGTTGATGTTAAGTTGTGGGAAGATGATGTACCTTTGATAGTTGAAGATATGGTTGAGAATGAGGTGAACAACGCTGTGAGGACTGTCATTAATGAGTCCGAGGTTGAAACTCAAGATGCCGTGAACCTGTCTAGGGAACACGTGATTGACATGCCCGAGCTGGTGGTACCCAAAACTAAGGCACCTTTCCCTAGGCCACCTTCACCTTATTCTCAATGGTTAGCAAAGCAAAAGAGTGACAACCAATTTAAAAAGTTCATTAACATGATGAAAAGCCTTACAATCAATGTGCCTTTGTTGGAGGCACTTGAACAAATGTCGGGATATGCCAAGTTTATGAAGGATTTGGTGACAAAGAAGCGGCCGATGGATTGTGAAACAATAAAAATGACGCATCATGTCAGTGCTATCGTACATTCTATGGCCCCAAAACTTGAAAACCCTAGATTTTTTACTATCCCTTTCACTGTTGGAAGTGTGGATTTTTCCAAGGCCCTTTGTGATTTGGGGGCTAGCATAAATTTGGCCTTATTCCGTCTTCAAGAGTTTGAGAATTAGGCAGCCTAGGCAGACCTCAATGAGACTTAAAAATGGCAGATCAATGAATGAAGCGACCTTTGAGAATAATTGATGATGTGTTTGTCTGGGTGGACAAGTTTATATTGCCGGCCGACTTTGTCATTTTGGATTGTGAAGTGGTCTACGAAGTCCCTATCATTCTAGGAAGACATTTCCTTGCAATGGGGAAGGCATCTGTTGATGTTGAAGCGGGTGAGCTCACTTTCTGAGTAGGTGATGAAAAGGTCATCTTCCATGTTTGCAAATCCATGAAGCAACTAATAGCACCAAGGTGTGCTCATTTGTAGACCTTGTCACAACTGTGATTGTGGATGATACAAGTGCTATGATTAATGTAGAGGATCCGTTGGAGGCCGTGTTGTTAAACCTTGAGGTAGCTGATGACGTGGGTCGAATGGAGTGTGTAAATGCCTTGTATGGAATGGTGTCCTATTCTTATGAGACAAGAAAGCTATCCTTGGACCTCGAAAATAGAAAGACGTCTCCCACTAAGCCATCCATAGAGGAACCGGTGTTGGAGATAAAGCCATTGCCTCCACACCTCAGGTATGATTTCTTGGGCCCTTGTTCTAGTTTACCTGTTATTCTTTCCTCATGCCTCACTACCCTGCAAGTAGATGCCACTGTGGCTGTTCTCAAAAGGAGAAAGAAAGCAATTGGGTGCACATTGGCCTATATTCGAGAAATAAGCCCCGCATTCTGCATGCACAAAATCATTTTATAAGACGATGCAAAACCCTCTTTGGAACATCAAGAAGATTGAACGAGGCAATGCAAGAGGTGGTGAAGAAAGAAGTGATAAAATGGTTATATGCCGGGGTTGTGTACCCTATCTCTGGTAGCTCATGGATTTCTCCGGTGCAATGTGCCAAAGAAGAGTGGGATGACTGTGGTGACAAATGAAAACAATGAACTTATTCCCACTCGGATCATTACCAGATGGAGGGTATGCATGGGCTATCGGAAAATGAACAAGGTGACCCGCAAGGATCATTTCCCTTTGCCATTCCATGACCAAATGCTTGATCGCCTTGCGGGGCATGCTTTTTATTGCTTTTTGCATGGATAATCGGTGCATAACCAAATTTAGATCATTCTGGAGGACCAATAGAAGACCACTTTTACTTGTCCATATGGCACCGTTTCATTCTCTCGGATGTCGTTCAGGTTGTGCAATGCTCCGGCGACATTCCAACGATGCATGATGGCTATTTTCACCAATATGGTGGAAGATATTTTGGAAGTCCTTATGGATGATTTTAGTGTGGTTGGTGATTCATTTGAAGAGTGCTTGGATAATTTGGATAGATTCTTGGCCCGATGTAAGGACACAAATCTCGTTCTTTATTGGGAAAAATGCCACTTCATGGTTGAAGAGGACATAGTGTTGGGACACAAAATTTCAAAACATCGGATTTAAGTTGACAAAGCCAAGATAGATGTGATTTCAAGGCTTCCTCCCCCTATTACTATCAAAGGGGTGAGGAGTTTTATTGGGCACGTGGGGTTTTACGCGCCCTTAGGTACTTGATGACAAAGAAAGACTCAAAGGCAAGGTTGATGAGATAGGTGCTACTACTCCAACAATTTGATCTAGAAATTGTGGACCAGAAAGGTAGTGAGAACCAAGTAGCGGACCACTTGTCCCGTTTGGAAGAGGAGGGGAGGCCTTGGGATGGCCTAGAGATCAATGATTCATTTCCCAATGAGCAACTCCTTTCTATGTCAATGAACGATATGCCATGGTTTGCTGATGTTGCAAACTACCTTGTGACAGGAATAATCCTGTGTGAGCTCTCTTCTAATCAAAGGAAGAAGCTCAAGCGTGATAGTTTGGATTTCTATTTGGATGAGCCATACTTGTTCAAGATTTGCACGGATGGTGTGATTCGAAGGTATGTCCCGGAGGAAGAGCAATTGAGTATTTTGGAGGCTTATCACTCCTCTCCTTATGGTGGCATTTATGGCGGGGCGAGGACGACTGCTAAAGTTCTTAGGTGTAGGTTATATTGGCCAACTTTTTTCAAAGGTACGGGTGATTTTCTGAAGAGATGCGACGAGTGCCAAAGAGCGGGGGCAATTTCGAAGAAAGATGAGATGCCTCTCAATACCATCCTTGAGGTTGATATTTTTGGTGTATAGGGCATTGATTTTAATGGCCCATTTGTTAGCTATTGTGGGAAAACTTACATTCTCGTGGCGGTGGATTATGTTTCAAAGCGGGTTAAATCCATGGCTTTACCCAAAAATGAAGCCCGAAGTGTGGTTGCATTTCTCAAAAAGAGCATTTTTACAAGGTTTGGTACTCCGAGGGCGATCATAAGTGATGGGGGATCCCATTTTTGCAATAGGCTTTCGACACTTTGTTTCAAAGTATGGTGTCAATCACAGAGTTTCTACCCCCTATCACCCTCAAGCAAGTGGTCAAGTGGAAGTCTCCAACAGGAAAGTCAAAAGCATATTGTCAATGACGGTCAATGCAAATAGGACCTATTGGTCGAAGAAGTTGGATGACACTCTATATGCTTATAGAACGGCTTTCCAGACTCCTATTGGTATGTCTCCGTACCGGTTAGTGTTTGGGAAAGCTTGCCATCTTTCGGTTGAGTTAGAGCACAAGGCCATGTGGGCTTTGAGGAAACTTAATCTTTAGTGGGATGTTGCGATCAATCTTCGTGTTGAACAACTCAATGAACTTGATGAATTTAGATTCCATGCCTACTCCAGTTCATCCTTGTATAAGGACAAGATGAAGTACCTTCATGATAAATATGCTCGTGGAATGGAGTTCAAGGTTGGGAATTTGGTTCTCTTGTTCAATTCCCGGTTACGTCTGTTTCAGGGAAAGCTTAAATCAAAGTGAAGTGGGCCATTTGAAGTTGGTGCTCTTGATCTAAAGAACAAAAATGGTGAAGTTTTTAGAGTTAATGGGCATCGGATCAAGCATTATCTTGTAAAATTTGATGACAGCCATGTGGTGGCACTCCTTCATCTCAAGTGATGTGGTGGTAACATGCGTCGTGCGGCGACGTTAAATCAGGCGCTTCTTGGGAGGCAACTCATGTGTTTTTTTCTTGTTTTCTTTGATTTTCTTTTTAGTATAGGATTGATTTTTGGGCTAACTGGGTGTGAGATGTTACAGGATTGAGTTGATGTAGTGCAGGACATAATTGAAAAATTGCACAAGTCTCTGAATTTTCCAGTGCGGCTGTACTGCCATTTTGTGCGGTCCGCACTAGTAAAGGGTGACAAAAATTGCTTTTTGAAGTTTTCCACCACGACCACGGTTGATTAGGTGCGGTCCGCGGTGGACCACTGCGGTCGCGGTCTATTTTTTGCGGGCCGCGGTGGGTTTCTGAGTTAAGCTGGAACAAAATGGCCCAGTTTGGACTGCGGTTCATTTTGTGCGGTCCGCACTGGTAGGTGAGCATGGGCCCCAGGGGTTTCTCTATAAATAGAACCCAAGGACCCCCTTTTACCCTTTTCGCAAAATCGAACCTTGGAGCTATTATTTAATGTTCATCCCTTGCATCTTGTTCGTAATTGTTGCTTGACATTGATTTGTTGCACTTCATTTCTATATTTGGTAATATTTCACTCAATTCTTCTTTGTTTAATTGTATAATTTCATTTTATTTTCATTTTTCTTAGCTTATAGTTCTTCTTCTTCTTCCCGTAATTAGTTCGATTTTTAGGTTAGGTTAGTTTAAATGATGATTTATGTGGACTTAGTGAGTATAATGGACTGGGAAAACATTTAGGATCCCTAATTAGGTAAAAATTAGGATTTAAAAGCAAAATATGATGAACCCTAACTCAGTGCCGATTTTGGGCACCTAGTGCGGTCCGTGATACCATTTTGTGCGGACCGCACTGAAGAATCCTGAGAAAATCTGAACTTTGGGCAGTGTGGCTACGGTACATTTTATGCGATCCACACTGCCTAGATATAGAGAGTGGGTAGTCTGACCCCCACATCTGTGTAGACCGCTATAATTTTGTGCGGTCCGCGGTGACCCTAGTGCGGCCGCGGTTTATTTTGTGCGGGTTGCACTGGTGAAGTTCAGAGGCCATGTTTTTGGAACCCCATACCTGTGCGGACCGCGTTCGTCTTTGCGCGGTCCGCGGTGGCCTCAGTGCGGCCGCACTACCATTTTGTGCGGTCCGTACTTGGCCACTCCTGCAACATTATCATTTGTCTGCAATATTGTTTTATGTGAACCCACTAACACTAACAAGTTATTTGAATTGTGTTTGCAGACAATGATTAAACAACGAGGAGGAAAATGATCAAAACAACCTAGGAGAGGTGAATCCTCCCGGGGAGGCAAAGGAAAGAAGATGATCAAACTCACTCCCCAAGCTCGGGAAAACATAAAAAAGACCAAAAAACTAATCAAAGCTGTAGATAGAGATGCTTCCCATTCCTCGAGGAGTGAGTATCAACCATCAAATGACATTTTTTCAGACTCCGTGCCAGAATACATGGAAGACTAGACGGAGAGACATAGACTAAGAGACACCCTTCCACCTTCACCTACTGTCCAAGCAATAATGTCATTTTTGAGTTGTCTGAGGGCTCAGCAGCCGGTAGTGGGGAATACTCCACCTCCCCCACAACTTCATTATCCGGGGAGAGTGAAGACGGAGGTGAGGAGGAGGTACAAGGGGATGAGGAGACAGCTAAAGGTGGTGAACCTCAAGTGGGAGCATTGCCCGAACTAGAAAGCCAGATGTTTGGGAGGATAGGTTTGTGGGCCAGGTGGCGTACCATAAATTTAGGGAGTGGTGGCCGGTGAGAAAGCTGATACCGGAGCGGAGTTTCATTGACAGAGATCTATTACCCCACAACCCTGATGTGCAAAGACAATTTAGGACTATAGTAGGCTGGGAACATTTTATGGATAAATGTATAGATGCCAACGAACACATGGTCAAGGAGTTTTACTGCAATGTAGCCCACATCCAAAAAGGCTCCAAAGTGACCAAGGTTCATAACAAGATAGTGTTGTTTGAGGGGAAATACCTAAACGAATAATTGTGCTTCAAAGAGGAGGACTGAAACTTTATATATGGCGAAGTTGGAGATGGCAAGGAGGTCCATCCATGGTCAGCTCAGTACATGGCAATCCCAGGTACCATTCTTGATTGGTTGACAACTGGGGTCAAAATATTGCGGAGGACCTTAAACTTTGAGGCGAGGGGTTAGGAGACGTTTGTTTGCAGCCGGTTGGATCCTACTACACATGAACAGACCCTTCCTCTTCACCAGGCTGTATGGGTTGCTTCGATTATGGTGGGATACCCCATAAATATGGGAAATGTGATGTCCCGCATTATCTCGTTAGTGGTAGTAGGGCATGACCAGAACTACCTTTTTCCTTAGCACCCTCTCTATGTACTTTCGGTACTTGCAATTGGACAAGAAGCCCTATGACGTCAAGGTCAAGATGATAGTCGCATTCTCCTAGTATAGCTTGAAGGGGAATGACAAGCCCAAGGACAAAAATTACAAAGCCCATACTTCTGCTCCAACTAGCCAGTCTGAAGAGCTAGTTGTGGTAGAGGTCCCCTCTGAGCCTGCCTCTACTTCTGCCGAGATTCCTCCTGGTCCTTCCACATCAGCAGGCCCCGAGATCCCATCTTCCCGGGCCCATCCTATCACTGTCCACTGACTGATTCATACGCTTCAGAGTATCAACAACTGGATGTATACTACTTTATCCAAGTTTTCCAACTTGACCACCACTATTGCAGCTCTGTTGGCACATCAACCAGCACAAGTCCCACAATCGATGAAGGATGCTTTGAAGGAAATTTTTGAGAACCAGAAGAAAATCCTCACTACTCAGGATGCATTAGGAAAGGCAGTTGATTCGCATAGCAAGGCTCTCAAGGAGCTTGCTAAGGAGCATAAGAAGCTACGAAAGACATGGGCCTCCAAGGAGTCCGTGAAGGAGCTGCAGGCAGATGTTGACAAGTTGAAGGCAGACCAGCTGCCTTTAGACCTATTATTTGAGGACCCAGTTCCAGCAGCTGAGCCATAGCTGGAGCAGTCACAGCAGCCTCCAAAGAGGAAGAGGACGATTCTTAGAGCTGATGGTGCTGTCATCTAGCTAGCAGACCCAACGGAGACTTCCTCCAGTCAGCCATAGGGTGTACTAGATCCAGAGCCTATCCAGGTCCAAGCCCAGGTCCCAGCAACTGAGCAGCAGGACACTGAGAACCAGTCTGAGGTTACCGAGCACACAGTGGACCCAGGGACCACCCATGATCCTATGTAGACCGACAGGGTTTACGGAGTCTTCTACATCCTTTTTCTCTACCTTTTTTGTGCTTATTTGGACTAGTTGGCATTGGGGACAATGACAACTTTTATTTGAGGGGGTGCGCCCTACATTCTTGGATGACTATATATATAGATACATTTTATGCTTTCTTGATTTTCATTTGGTTTGTATAAGATTTTATATTTAGTTACTTTTATCGCACTTTTTATCTTTCCTTGGGTCTGTATATATAGTTACATCATTATATATATTCATTCCCATTGTATATTCAAATCCCCTTTTGTATATATTCATTCTATTTTTGCAAAAAAACATTTCATTTTTAGCTTCTTATTTATGTTCGTAGCTTTTTGTTTCGTTTTGGACATTTTTAATAAGCCTTTGGTTTTCTTAATGCCACAGTTCTTTCCAAAGGTGGAGTGTTGTGTGAATCGGGTGGCTCTTCCCAATGATGGATGGCGTGACAACCTTCATAGGGTTTGAGTCCATTTTTCTTTTTGTTTTTAGTAGTTTGTATTTAAGGGTACCTCAAGCAAAGCTTCACTTGGGCCTAGCACATTTGCCTTTGATCCCATGGTCAATGACAAAATGTTGTGTTTAGGATGGTGAGAGTCGTGAGCTTGAGACTCTTCTATTAACCGATAATCATCAAGTAGCTTTTCGGGACCATTGTGTGCTCAAATCGTATCCAAGGTCGTTGTGGGCCTCCGACTCTATGTCTTTAGCAATCCTCTAGCTTGTGTGGTGAGAAATCGATTTGTGAGTCCAAGTCTCAAGCCATTGGTCTAGAACTTTTCTTGAATGTTTGTTGAGGCAAAATCTTAAGTAAAATTTGACTTGAGAAGTGATTATAGGCTCTCCTTTATCCAAATAATAGTTTGAACAATTCCATAGCCTACCAATAATATGATCCCTAGTTAATCCTTTTGAGCCTTAGACCTTTTTCTTTCAAGAACCATTATACAAGCCTATACCCATTCTATAAGATACCCTCTCTTGGTACCCGATCTTTCCTTGAGCACATGGCAAAAGTATAAGTTTGGGGGGAGAGACGAGGATGGCAACAAAGTGGTAAAAGGCACAAAAATGAAGAAAAGTAAATGCAATAAAAAAGAAAGAAAAGCAAAAAGACAAAAAGAATGCTCAATGAGAAAAAGAATAAAAAGGGATTCAAGTAAAGCAAAAGAAAGAAAGGTGGGAAAGATGAAAAAATGAGAAAAGGTTTGAATTGCACAAAAAAGAGTGACAATGTGTCTCTCTAACCCCTTAGAAAGAAGTGAGATGACTCAAAGAGTCAAGAGAATGTGTGGAAAATGAATCAAAAGAAGTGCTTAAGAGAAGATGGAACCCACTTAGATCAAAATATTTCCTACCCTGAACCAAAAGCCTTCACAATGAATCCACAAAAGCCCTATATGATTTTGAGTTGAATGAAACTTACATTAGTGGATACTTACATAAGGGGCAAGCATATGGTACTTAGAGCCGGACATATGACCTTTTTTCTTGAGAGAGATGAGTGAATTCCCATTAACCTCGGTTTGATTGCCAATATTATAAAAGGTGAGGTTTCCTTAGGAAGAGTTGAGGATGTGTGAATTTGGTTTCCATAATGACCAAAGTAATTGAGAGAGTTCTTTGACGTAATGAGTCAACTCTTGATGCTCTTGTGTCACACTTGATCCATGGTTTTTCAAAGGTTAAATGTTGGTAATGACTCATTTGTATTGAGGGCAATTGTTACTCCCAATTGATGCTAGTTAAGATTACTTTAGGATAGTTGAAAACTCTTGGATTTTCCTTTAAGGGGTGTGTCTTATTTTATTTGCATGAGGACAACCAAAAGCTTAAGTTTGGGGGAGTTGATAACTAGTGATTTTGACGTGTTTCATGCTTCTTCTTGCTTATGCTTTGATTATAAATTCTTAACAAATAGTCTCAAAAGGCTCATAAGTTGTGCTTGATTGCAGGTTTGATCAACAAAGTGATGAGATGTCAAAGATTGGCTCAAAAGGAGTGAAAATTGTACAAGTACCAAAGATATGATAACTCAGGACAAACAGGCATAGTACGACCGCACTACACTTTGTGCGATCCACACTAGGGAGATTTAGAGACCTGAATTTTAAGGCATCAAAGCAGTGCTGCCGCAGTAGATACTGTGCGGCACACACTGAAGACACCGCATCCGTACTACCATTTTATGCGGTCCGCGGAAGCAAACTTCAAAGAGAGGTCAAGTGCCATGGTTCAAGCCTGTGCGGTCCGCGGTCATGTTTGTGCGGACCGTGCTAGATGCCTCCGCGGCCGCAATCCATTCTCTCTAATTCGCGGAGCCTGGGTTTAGAGAGTTGATTTTACAAAGTCAAGAGCACACCATTTTGTGCGGTCCGCAGTGACCCTGCAGGGGTATTTTTGTCCAGTTTTTCCAGCTTAGTATAAATAGAACCTTTTTCCATTTTTAGGGTATCAGCTATTTTCTAGACTTGAGCTGCGCACGTGAGAAGCCATTTTGTAGCCATTTGGGGCACTTTAACGTAGCTTTAGCAATTGAATCATCATATTTACTTCAGTAATTTAATATTATGTCTTTCTTTCATTTATTTATCTGATTTTCTTTTCAAGCATGAGTAGCTAAACCCATTAGCTAGGATTATGGCTCAACCCTAGTGTGGGTAATTGATGGGTGTTATGATTTAGGGCTAGATTAGCTATGGGTGTTTGTTATTTGGGTCAATTTTATGGTTTAATTTATGAATTAGTGGTTGCAAATACTGGTTTGTGCTAAGTTGAGTTGGTTCTTCTTGAGAAAGAGAGCCCAAGTCTCCAAAATTGACCCAACAAGGAATTGGGATGGACTCAAGAGAATTAATAGTTCCAATTAAAGGGTTAAACATCGAGAGAATAATTACCCGACTTGAACCCTAGTTGATTGAGCAAATTTGCCTACCCAACTTGAGAAAGTTAATTGGACAAAATCGCTCTCTCTACTGAGAGGTGTGAGAGTGGATAAAATCGTGCAACGGTTATAGCATATTTCCCCAAACCTGTCAATCGTGCCTTAGAAGAAATTACCCGTCAATTAGCCACCTAGGTGAAAGTCACTACCCTAGTGCCTTTTTTTCCATTAGATACAACTTGTAGCAATTCTCGTTTAGCATAATCTAGTTGCATTTATAATTAGTAGTTGATAATAGTAGATTATTAAAGAAAAAACCAAAAATAATTGGAAGTGATATTTGGAACAATTACACAACTCCACTCTAGATAGATACTCAAGTCCCTTCCTTGCTCCCTTATGGAAATCGATCCCGACCCACAAATCGGGTAAAAGCTATTGCGACCCTCTCTTCCTACTTTTTAGTAGTGAGGAGTAGGCAACGATCAGCTTTTTCCTTCTAAACATCATTTTCTTCTACTATCTGCAAGGCAAGAGATCGCTCGAAGGGATTCAACTCCTCTCCATTTTCCCAAGTCCCTATATAGATAGATGACACATGTCACCTTTTATTATTAATGGTGTAGATTTACTTATCTAAAGATTGGTCTTAACCATGGTTAGTAATAGGTATATATATATATATATATATATATATATATATATATATATAGCCCAAAATTACTCCAAAAATAGCACCAAAAATTCTGTTGCATATACAGTTATATAGATTCTTGCCATGGATATTATGTTTTTGAGAGATTATTGTTGTAGCAAAATTCAACAAAAAAGAAACATCCTAAAATTAAGCTATAGAAGAGGAAAAAACATAGAATAAATAATTTAGACATTGAAGTTTTATTGTTACTGATATATATATATATATATATATATATATATATATATATATATATATATATNTTTCGGGAGCAAATGAAAATACTATTGTTCTAACCATGATTTAGACCCATCTTTTGTAAATTAAATACGAACCATTATGTCAAAAAGTGACATGTGTCATCAATCCAAGTAGGAACTTGGGGAAATGGAGACAATAAAATGGGGAGGAGTTAAATCCGCTCGGAAGAATATTTTTTTTTTGTAATAAAACAATAAAAGAAGATGAAGAGTATTGCAAAGAAAAATAGAGAGAGAGAGAATTATTATTGATTTGGGTTGAATTACAATGGAATAGAACCCCTCTATTTATCGGAAAAAAGTGACTTAGCCACCAAGTAACAGACCCTAAAATCTCTTTAAAATATAGACATTCACCTTAAATATAATTCTTTAATAATACTCCCCCTTGAATGCCTATTCAACAGATAATGCGCCTTGTTAAAACTTTAATTAAAATATAACCAATGGAAAAAAATTCTAGTGAAAGAAAAAGAGTACACATATCTAACAATACATCTTTTAGTTGCCTCGTTAAAAATCTTACAATAAAAACCCAGTGGAAAAAATCTTATAAGGAAAAAAGAGTACAACGTATATTAACTCCGCCTGATGAGAGCAACAATTCACATCTCTAAGCCTTCGCATTCCAATCTTGTGCGTCATCTTCAAAAGATCGTTGGTAGAAATTTAATCAACTAATCAGCCATATCAACTTAAATGAATATGTTGCACCTTGAAATCATCATTCTTGATAGTTATGTAATGTCTTCACATAATATCTTGGAATGCTTTTCAATATCTCTATAGAGGTAAAAATTCTCGCTATCACATTATGCTTATAGTTATAACAAGATACATATGTGCACAAGTTGCACATAGGATGTGGTACTTCAGAGCCAAGAAAAGTATATGCATTGAGCAATTTAAATCCTTTAGGGATTATCATATAAGTTAAGTCATATAAGCCATATAAATAAAATTTAGGTGCATATCAAGTTTTTATGTTATGATAGATATATAAAATAGATAAAAATGATTGCACACACCATTGACTTTATACTTTCAAGTGTTTGAACTGCAGGTCCAAAATTGCTTGTCTTTTATATGAAACTAGTTCTACCTGAATTGCTTTTCCGGACTTAAGATCCTCATATATATTCAGCGTTGTCATAAATGTAGTCGATGAATATTTTATGTTAGTTCTAACCTAACTTTTTCATAAAGATATACTATAGAGATCTATTCATTCATATTTTCAGGTACCTGAACCTCTCCTGAGATTTTATGAAGTGTTATGCCATGTGATCTTTTACATCAATTGCCTCCTTATTATGATCATTTTGATCATTTTCTCATCTTCTTTATCAAGAATTTTATTTAAAACTGATTTTTCTATATGCTTTAAGTGTACCTTAGACATTATCCATCTAAGACTTATTCTAATAGGAGCATTTGCAGTGAGAGTATAGTTACTTTCTTTGGATCACCAAATGCGTCTGACATGCTTAACTTTTATGAACTTCAAGTTTATGTTATTATACAAGGATCTAGATGTAGAAATGATAATTCATTCCATGTAAATTTTTCTCAACTATTTATCCTGTCTCCCCCTCATGTGAATTATAGTATTAATCAAAATATACACCACACATTAATAATAATAAAATAGAATTATTTGGTTTTTGATCCTGAACATGTAACAATCTGGCCGATTGTTTTGGGAGTAATAGCCCTGGTCCCCTATTAACTACTTTCCTCGTATCTTTTTATGCTTATATGACTTGTCGGGAGGTTTTGTTTTTGGTTTCAGAGTATTTTGGAACACTTAGTTCCTAAAATGGAAGCTTAAGTCATAGGATTTTGACTGTAGTCAAAAATGTATGAAGACAACTCTTGAATGGAGTTCTGTCAGTTCTGTTAGCTCCGTTGAGTGATTTTTGATTTAGGTGTGTATCCGGATTATGTTTTGGGGGTCTGAAGCTGATATAGGCTTGAAATAGCAAAAGTCGAACTTTTGGAGATTTTGACAGGTGGTGGACTTTTGATATCGGGATCATATTTGATTTTTGGAAGTTGGAATAGCTCCATAATGTTTAATATGACTTGTGTGCAAAATTTGAGGTCACTCGGGTGTGGTTTGTTAGGTTTCTGCATCGGTTGTAGAAATTTAAAGTTTCAAATTCATTAAGTTTGGACTGGAGATTATTCGCATTTTCAGCATTGTTTGATGTGAGTTAATATCTCGAATAAGTCTGTATGGTATTTTAGTACTTGTTGGTATGTTTGGTTGAGGTACGGGGGGCCTTGGGTATATTTTCGATGGTCAAAGGATCATTTTTTGACTTGGTAAGATAGCAGATTTTCTGGTATTTCTATTGCAGGCTTTTCTTCATCACGTTAGCGAGAGAGGTCTTGCATTTGCGTAGGGCATCTGGGAGGACAGCTGAATTTTTTCTTCATGTTCACGAAGATGGGGCTGTGTTCACGAAGGTTTAATGATCAATGTATCATCAACACGTGAAGGGAATCGTGTTCTCGTAAGGGAAATGGAGCAGTTGGACCCCAAGGAAGTTTTCTACGCATTCACATAGTTGAGATCACATTCGCGAAGCAGTAGGCAGTGGAACCTATGCATTCTCATGGGGTTAGTCTCGTTCGCGAAGGTGAAAGCTTAGTGGATTTTTGTTCAACGCGAACGCGAGGATTTGATCGCATTCTTGAGCAAGGAATTACCTGGGCAGAAATAGGTTTTCAATACTGAGCGTTTGGCCATTTTTATCAAAACTTTAGTTTGGGAGCTCGGATTTGGGGAAAACATTGAGGGATTTTCAGAAACGTCGATTGGGTAATGATTTTACACTTGATTTTGGTTATATCCCACCAATCTATCATTAATTTCATCATTTAATTTCAGATTTGGATTTGAAATTTGGGAAAAATGAGAAGAAGTTCTTCAACTAAGATTCTTGATTTTGATTGAGATTTTGATATAGGATTTGGATAAATTTTCTACGAGTGAACTTGTGAGTGAAAGGGTGTTTATATTTTGTGACTTTTACCCGATTTCGAGATGTAGTCCCGAGGAGGCATTTTAGGGGAAATTCCTAATTTCTTGTTCATCTCTTGATTTCATTAATTAGATTAGTTTGTTGTAGTTGTATTTTATTATATGTAATTGCATTTGGCTAGATTTGGTCAATTCGAAGTCGAATATTCATGGAAAAGGCATTGTTACCAATTGATTGAGCTTGGTTCAAGATAAATAGCTTGCCTAACCTTGTGTTAGGGAACTCCCCTTAGGATTTGGTAATGTTGTGATATGTGAGCGCCGTGTGCGTGAAGTGATGAGTGCGTATGCGGGCTATTTGTTGTAAAACACCATTTTCACTAAGTGTCACGACCCAAAATCCACTAAGGGTCGTGGTGGCGCCGGACATCTCTGTCAGGCCAGCCAACTAACTCAACAATAAATTCCTCTTTTAATTCTTTTGAGAATCTATGGTTTTTCCTTCTGTTTCACATATAATAAGATCATTTTCCTGAAGTCAAACTCAAATAAAACTAATTGGTACAAAGATTTACCGAAACCATCCCAGAAACCCGGTGTCACAAGTGCATGAGCAACTACTGATAAAGACATAAAATACAACACAGCATCCGTCCGGAATACAATGGACAGAAAAGAAATACAGATACTAGAGAGGACTTTAAAGAGCTACGGGCCGCCTTGCATACTGCAGTTCACCTAGTCCCCGAATCGTCCGTATTTCTGTGCCCAGTAGGCTGCAAATGCATCAATTACCTATGCAACAAAAATGCACAGAAGTGTAGTATGAGTACGTAATCAACGTGTACTCAGTGAGTATCCCGCCTAATCCCGAAGGGGTAGAGACGAGATGGTCAACCTTGACACTTTCTAATGGTCCAATAATGATATACTAAAACGTGAGAAATTCATGGATTTATATAGCATGCTCTAGTTCACAAGGCTGTAAAACAGGTAAACACTTTTAATAATTGGCAAAGGATTTTTTTTCAGGATTTCTTTTCTTCTATCTTCAATAATTCATGTCAGGCCAAAAAGGCAGTAACTACATCAAGTACTTCAAGTGAGTAACATAAACATGCACATATCATGCCGAGGCAACGGCCCGATCCTACAGAAATGTAAATTGTGCACTGCCGAGGGTCGAACGGCTCGAACCAATAGATGCATCTATTTTCCCCGCTCGCAAATCATCCATGCGACGCGGTCAACATAAAGTAAACAAATACCCTGCTCGCGAATCATCCATGTGACGCATTCAACATAAAGTAGACAAATACCCTGCTCGCGAATCATCCGTGCGACGCAGGTACACACAGGAATACATGCTCAACTAGTCAAATAAGAACTTATCGGGGAATATTTATTCAAATAAAACCAATTCTCCTTTAACAATTTTTAAGAATGAAGTTTAACCCCTTTGAAATTCATTTACCAATTTTAATGTGATTTAGGCAGTTCAAACCATAAATGGGTTCACTATAATCCATGTATAACATGCGCTTTAGGTCCTAGACTACCCGGACAATAGCATGATAGTAGCTACGCACGGACTCTCGTCACCTCCTACGTACGTATCCCCCACAAATAGGAGCACATAATCATTTACTTCACCTATGGGTTAAATTCCCCCTCACAAGATTAGAAAGGAGACTCACCTCGCTCCGAAGACTCGCAATCGGCATTCTATATCCTTCCGAAAGCTTGAACCAACGCACAACACCCCGAAACTAGCCAATGATCATACAAATCCATTAATATATGCTCAAATACACCTTAAAACTCAATTTACAACAATTCCTCACCCCGAACGAAAAGTTGACCAAAATGCCCTCGGGCCTACGTGCCCGGAATCCAAAATTTCTCAAAGACAAAGGTTACCCATGACCTTAGGAACTCAAATATGTGATTTTCTCCTAATTCCATACTCAAAATCGTGGCTAAAATCCAAGGTTATAATTTTCTAGGTTTTCAACCAAAAACTCAATATTTACTCTAATTTTCATGCTTAAATCCATATATAATTGATATATTTAACTCAAAAGATATAGGGATGACTTACCTCAACATTGTTGATGAAGAACTTTCTTTGAACCCTCCAAAATCCCCAATGAAGTGAAGAAAATGAGAGAAATGAACCAAATTCGCAACTTAAATCAACCTCACTGCTCTAGTTATTTTCGCTTCTGCGGGAATATTTACGCTTCCGCGATTCCGCTTTTGCGGACAAAATTCCGCTTCTGCGGTTCTGGGATCCAGCTCACTTTCCGCTTCTGCGGATGACCAACCGCACATACGATTCCGCTTCTGCGGATTTTTGGCCGCTTTCGCGGTCAGCCGTGGCCGCCCACATTTTCGCTTCTGCGACATCCATTTCCGCAGATGCGGTCCCGCTTCTGCGGAACCTTGATCGCATCTGCGGTCCCCGAATTTTTGCTCAAATCCGCTTCTGCAGCTACCTTTACTGCTTCTGCGGGGCCGCTTCTACGGTCCCCTTTCCGCAGAAGCGAAAATACCAGCAACCAGCAACTCGGCCTTTTCCAAAAGTCCATTTTCGATCCGTCAACCACCCGGAATCCACCCCAGGCCCCCGGGACCCCAACCAATCATACCATCCAACCCCAAAATACATTACGGACCTGCTCGAGGACTCACATCATATCAAACAAGACCAAAATTCACGAATTACACCTCAATTCAAGCTTTATGAACTTTGAAGTTTCCAACTTCTATTTCCGATGCCGAAACCTATCAAATCACGTCCGATTGACTTCAAATTTTTCACACAAGTCATATTTGACATTACGGACCTACTCCAACTTCCGAAATTCTATTCCGACCCCGATATCAAAAAGTCAACTCTCGGGTCAAACTCTTCAAACCTTCAAATTTCTATCTTTAGCCAAATGGCTTCAAAATAGCCTACGGACCTCCGAATTCACTTCCGATCGCGCTCCCAACTCCAGAATCACTATACGGAGCTACTCCCAGTCTCGAATTTCCAAACGGACGTTGATAACACCGAAATGCATTTCAAACCAAACTTATGAAATTTCTTCAAAAATGACAACTTCCCCAATAGGCGCCAAAACGCTCCCGGGTTATCCAAAATCTAATCCGGACATACGCCCAAGTCCGAAATCCTCATACGAACCTGTTGGAACCTTCAGATCTTGATTCCGAGGTCGTTTACTAAAAATTTCAATCTTAACAATTTTCTCCAACTTAAGGCTTCTAAAATGAGAATTTTCGTTTAAATTTAACTCCGAACTTACTGAATTTCAATTCCGACCATACACACAAGTCAATATACCTGAAATGAAGCTGCTCATGGGCTCAGACTGCTGAACAACGCGCTAGGGCTCGAAACAATCGGTCGGGTCATTACATTCTCTCCCACTTAAATATACGTTCGTCCTCGAACGTGCTGAGAACTATACTGAAGT
>MU731758.1:3388-35220 GCA_026770625.1 Nicotiana glauca
TGCACTGGAATCACGAACATATGCCAAATAAGCTAAACACCCCTTCTCGACCATGCGTCGAGCCTTAACATATGAAATAACACTACGGGTGGCATGACCTGGGGTCCCTCTCCACTCCAATCGGGGCAAATCTGGCAAGGCCAAGGTCACAGTCTTGGCGTGACAATCCAAGATAGCATGATACGGGGACAACCAATCCATCCCCAATATAACATTGAAATTCACCATGTCTAAAAGAAATAAATCAACACGGGTCTCAAGACCCTCAAATACTACTACACAGGGATGATGAACTCGGTCGACCACTATAGAATCACTCACTGGTATAGATACATAAACAGGGATACCCAAAGCGTCACTAGGCATAGACAAGTAGGGTGCAAAATAAGACGACACATATGAATACATAGACCTAGGGTCAAATAGCACTGAAGTATCCCTATCACAGACCAGAATAGTACATGTAATAACAACATCTGAAGACTCATCCTCTGGCCTGGCTGGCAAAGCATAACACCGGGGCTGGGCCCCACCTCCCTGAACCATGTCTCTGGGACGATCGACTACTGGCTGACCCCTGCCTCTACCGGTCCGAGCTCCACCTCTATGGTCTCTACCTCTACCTCTATGATCCCTACCCCCGCCTCTAGCTGGCTGGGCGGGCCGTGGATCACCTGCTGCCTGAATCATGGGGCGAGAACCCTGCTGCTGAAAGCTGCCCGAGGCTCGAGGGAAAAACCTGAAAATGTGACCGGGGTCACCACAACCATAACAAGACCTCGGCTGCTGCGACTGCTAGCCCTGTCAACTTGAATGTCCTCCCCTGAAGCTCTGAAGTGGGGGTGCACTGATAGGCTGCTGATTTGAATAGTACTGCTGAGAACCACCACTACCTGGAGTACCATGAGAAACCTGGAGCGCTGAATGAAAGGGCCTCGGTGAATGAACTCTACCATAGGAATCCTTACCTCCAGAAGAGGTACCACTGAACCTACCAGAATGACGAGGCCTCTTATCCGACATCTGACCACCTTCCCGTGCGAGGTCCATCTCATCTCTGCGGGCCGCATTGGCCGCCTCCTGAAAGGATATATCACTACCCACTCCCATAGCCATCTGAAGACGGATCGGCTGAATCAGTCCATCAATAAATCTCCGGACCCTCTCTCGCTCTGTGGGGAGTATCATAATAGCATGGCATGACAAGTCAACAAATCGAGTCTCATACTGTGTAACTGTCATGGAGCCCTGCTGGAGATGCTCAAACTGCCTGCGAAGTGCCTCCCGCTGAGTGACTGGGAGGAACTTCTCCAAAAATAACTCCGCGAAATGATCCCATGTCAAAGCTAGAGACCTTGCCGGTCTAGATAGGCGAAAAACCCTCCACCAAGTCTTGGCAGATCTTGCAAGCCGGTAGGTGGCAAAATCGACCCCATTAGTCTCCACTATACCCATGGTCCTAAGGATCTCATGATAGCTGAATAAGAAACCATGTGGATCCTCTGATGAAGCACCACTAAAAATGGCGGTGAAGAGCTTAGAGAACCGATCAAGTCTCCACAAAGCGTCCGATGACATAGCCGCTCCATCACCGGCCTGGGCTGTAATACCTGGCTGAGCTGCCACAACTGGCTGAACCACTGGGACATGAGTCTGGGGAGCTACCTGCTCTGGAGTACGTGTAATAGGAGTCTGAACCCCTCCTCCAGCCTGAGAAGTGGCTGGTGCTACTGGCAGCAAACCCGCTCTAGTGACACTCTCTATAAAGCCTACCAATCTGACTAGAGCGTCCTCAAGATCCGGGGTGACCATGACCCCTCCTGGGACCTGAGCTGGGCCCACCAGAGCTGTAGGGGCTGGAACCTCCTCATCATAGTCAATATGAGGCTTCACCTCTAGGACTGCTGCCCGGGGCTGAGCTCTGCCCCTGCCTCGGCCTCTGGGACGGTCTCGGCCTCTGCCCCTCGCAGGAGCTGCTGCTGGGGGCTCGGGCTGCTGCGCGCTAGAAGAGGAAGCACGTGTTCTCGCCATCTGCGAAAGAACAGAGTAGAAAGACAATCAGTATTTGAGGAACAGAATCGCACGACAAGAAAGAACAAAAGTGAAAATTTTCCTAACTCCGTAGCCTCTGGGGATAAATACAGACGTCTCCGTACCGATCCCTCAGACTCCACCAAGTTTGTCCATGAGTAGCGAGACCTATGCAACTTAGAGCTCTGATACCAACTTGTCACGATTCGGATTTCCCACCATCGGGAGTCGTGATCTGTGCAAAAAGCATAGAAGTGTAGCATCAGCACAACCGACCCTATGTGCTGGTAAGTGCCTGGCCTAACCCTGGCAAAGTAGTGACGAGGCTAGACAAGACCACCAATCAACCTGTGCAGTTCAATATATATATGTGCAATAAAAGGAAAGAATATCAAAACCAAACAGTTAAAAGGGAGGGAAACATGCTATGGGGGAGTACAATCTGGATATAAAAGTCATCAATGTAAATAAGAAACATGGCACAACAATAATTAACAGAGACAAGAAATCCAACAGTTGCACGACATCAACCTTCGTGCTTTTACTCTCGTCCTCACCCAAAGCAATCAAATAAAATGCACGGCATTACCCTTCGTGCTTTCCTCACATAACTCTCATTTCATGGCACGGAATGATCCTTCGTGCAAATATAATCAAACATTGGCATGGAATGACCCTTCGTGCATAATATAATCAACAATGGCACGGAATGTCCCTACGTGCATAATATAATTAACAATGGCACGGAATGTCCATTCGTGCAAATATAATCAACAATGGCACGGAATGACCATTCGTGCAAATATAATCAACAATGGCACGGAATGTCCCTTCGTGCAAATATAATCAACAATGGCACGAAATGTCCTTTCGTGCAAATATAATCAACAATGGCATGGAATGACCCTTCGTGCATTATCACTCTTCTTCACCAAACAGCAATCACAACCAAACGGGCGAGGGAAATAAATAATAACAAGAAATGTCCCGGTAAGGGAAAAACACCATTAAACAGCTAAATCCCGGCAAGGGAAGAACAACAACAACTTACACATCCCGGCAAAAGAGATAATCGCATCTCTTTCCAATTCTTTCATTTCTTACTCGATAGTATTTTATCGTTTGAGCCAACGCTCCAAAGAATTCACAATTCATAAATAATCCTCAAACTTCTCACATTATGTAAAAAATCATTAATCAGCTTGAAAGAGTCCCAAAGTATACCAAAACAAGTACCAACAAAGACCCACGGTCATGCTAGACACCGATGTATAGATACTCATCACCATGCCTATACACCGTACTCGATCATTTAGCAATTAACAATTAATAATACTCTAACCTATTCCCTCAAACCAAAGTTAGATCAAACACTTACCTCAATTGCTCCAAAAATTCACTCAAGCCTCTAGTATAGCTTTACTCCTCGAATTCACCACAAAATCGCTCGAATCTAGTAACAAATTGCTTGAATGTATCAACAAATGCTAATTGAATCAACTTGAATGCATAAAAATAAATTTTTCAAAGTTTTACTCAAAAATTTCCAAAATGCCCCGGGTCCACGTGGTCAAAACCCGAGGTTCGAACCAAAACCCGGTTACCCATCCCCCCACGAGTTCATATCTAAGATTTATTTTGAAATCGGACCTCACATTGAGGTCCAAATCCCCAACTTTAAGAAAACCTAGGTTCTACCCAAAATCCCCATTTTTTCCCCATGAAATCGTTGATTTTAAGATGAAAACATGATAAATGATGTTAAAGATTGAAGAAATTAAATGAAAATCAACTTACAAATGGATTGGAGGAGGAAAGGTTCTTGAAAAAATTGCCAATGGGTGTTTGGGTTTGAGAGATATGAAAAATGAGGTGAAAATTCGTCTAAGTATGAAAAATACAGGTCTCTGATATGGGATTTGCGAACTGGGGTTCGAAATTGCGAAGCCCGACCAAATATGGGAATTGCGAAGCTGGGTTTCGCATTTGCGAACACTTATCACATGGCCAGTTTTCGCATTTGCGAGAAAGAGATCGCATTTGCAATCGGCCACCCCTCGCATTTGCGAGCCAATCCATCGCATTTGCGAAAGTGCCCGGAAATTCCCTGGTTCACATTTGCGAACAAATGGATCGCATTTGCGAAAATCACAGAAGCCAGCATACCAAATTTTCAAAAATGAGAAAATACAATTCGATGCCTATCCAAAACTCACCCGAGCCCTCAGGGCTCCAAACCAAACATGCACACAACCTCAAAAACATCCTACGGACTTACTCGTGCGATCAAATCGCCAAAATAACATCATATACATAGAATCAAGCCTCAAAATACATGATTTTCTTCTAAGTTTCATAAACTTTCAAATTTGAAACTTATAGTCCGAAACACGTCATACGACGTCCGCTTTCAACCAAACTTTACAGACAGCGCTTAACATATATTTAAGACTTGTATCGGGCGTCGGAACCAAAATATGAGCCCGATACCATCACTTTTTGATCAAATTTCATTTTTATTTTCCTTAAACATTTTCAGAAAATAATTTCATGAAAAAAATTCATTCCTTGGGCCTCGGGCCTCGGAATTCGATTCCGGGCATACGCCCAAGTCCCATATTTTTTACGGACCCTGCGGGACCGTCAAATTACGGGTCCGGGTCTGTTTACCAAAAATATTGACCTAAGTCAACTTTAACCATATTAAAAAAAAATGCATCATTTTTCACACAGAATTCATATTTAAGCCTTCCGGCTGCACTCCCGGACTGCGCACGCAAATCGAGATAAATAAAAGTGAGGTTTTCAAGGCCTCGGAAGTGCGGAACGAATGGAGAAACGGATGATGACCCTTTGGGTCGTCACACCAGCCTCCTCGGTATACCATTTGTTTGATCATTCACTAAATACTTATTTAAGGCGTTCACGTGTTATAAACAGTAATCCTTTCAACCTAAAAGATAATTGAATGAAATTCTGTAATTGTTTGCTCATCTATTCAACCTCTTTCTCCTTTCATCATCTAAAATAACAAAATGGTGAGATCTTATTAGTGGATATTGGCATCTCGAAACAATGTTAACCACTAATTGAATCCCGACATAAAAAGTGATACCAAAGCAAAAGATTGATGCAAACAAAGATACAACTCAAGACACACAAATAAAGATTAGATCTTATAAATTATTTTCTTTCTTTAAATGCGGGGAACAAATGAATAAATCTAAGGGGAAACGCAACATACAGTAGCAGAACCAGAGGGCATCAAAGTAAGGGGCGCATGATAGTCGTCGTGGTTGCTTTTCTGAACTCATCTGAAAGGTTTGCTGAATTCGCCGGTAGAAACGTTGATGGCTGTGTTAAGAGAAGAAAAGAAAAATATGGTAAACTCGGAAACCCCTAATCTATTTAAAAAGTCGTATTTGCCTCACTATGTATTTTTATTTTCAGTTTTCACCCTCCATAAACCATTTTAGAAGGGGGAATTATTCAAATGTGATAAGAGCTTTATTATCAGAAACATTAACACAAAGTGATTAGTATCCATAAAATAAGAAAATATAATAAAACCTATATCTATCAAAATATATATATATATATAAATGAAATCATCAAACACTTAATTTATGAGAATGTAATAATTTCTATTCTGCTAACTAAAACTAGAGTTGGAAAACATTGAAATTTAGATAGATAAATAAATTAATCAAATCATAAACTCCAATCAAAAACTATTTTGGTTCTGTAATTTTTTGATTTTTTTGTTTTGTGATTAGGATTAAAGAATAATGAATAAACTGTTTTTGCCGTACTGGATTGCTTAGGTGGATGGCCATATAAGCAAATCTAATTCGTTGGACTGCCCAATCAGCTTCAATGGCAAGACTAAGTTTTAAAGGGCATTTGTGATCCAAAACATAGACGGCAGGGATATTTTTGGTATAAAAAATAAACGGAGGATATTTTCGAGCTATTTCAAATAGTTCAAGGATATTGTTAGCCCTTTTCCGTATAGGAAATACTAATATTTAGGACTTAAATATGAATTGAATTTTTATCTTATAAAGCTACATATAAGATAAAACATATTAATTAAGTAATATGAATTCTACACTATGAACCTCCGATAACCTATACTTTCTTTATAGTGTGGAATCTGAACGGTAAATAAAGGGTTGAAAGAATCAAAATTGAATTCCATATTGATCTCGTTTATTATAGGTCGTATATAATATTTTCTTTTTTTACTTTTTGGACTATCGTTATTCTGAATCCATGATAAAGAATAAGTTAATCAAATATTTTATGTAAAGAGTTTTGTGTTTTATATGTGTTTTAGTTTCTAATCCGAGTCCAAATCTACTCACAAAACTCAAATCTTTATTTTTCAATACTTTGACAAAAATCCCATTTTTTCTCTTTGATTCTCATAACTTTGATGTTAAATCTAAGATATAATCATGAAATATATAATTGGAAATTGATTAGAATCACACCCAATGATTGTAGATGACAATCCGTCTTAAAAATCGCCTCCTACCGAGTCTAGGTTTCAAAGATATGCAAATGAGACTAAAAGTTTCAACTATTATGTTCAGCTACAAATGTCACAATTACGACACTGGGTACGTAATTGCGAACCCTCCTAATTGCGAAGAAAACCTCGCAAATACGGCTACTAATGAAACCTAGGGAATGTCGCAAATCCGACCCTGACTTCGCAAATGCGAAGTCAGGCCCTTCGCAAAAGCGACCCAAAGATCAGAATTACGAACTAGTTGGCACGGGCCCCTCTTCATAAATGCGAACCAATTTATTCGCAAATGCAAAACCTGATAGTTTTATAGTACATATCGCAAATGAGACTTCCCTCCCAGAACATGTGACATCGCAAATGCGAGATTAGAAGCACCAACAAATTTGAACCTTCTATAAAACTCTCCGGAATGCGTCCGAAATTCACTCGAGCCCTCGAGACTCCATACCAAACATCCACACAAGTATAAAGACATCATATAAACTTTCTCGCGAGATTAAAATACCAAAATAATATATAGAACCTCGAATCGGATATCAAAACACATGAAATTTTACATGAAACTCAAGAACTTCTAAAAAACACAACCGCGTATCTGATTCCTATCAAATCAACTCGAGATGCAACCATATTTTGAATATAAGGTCCAAATAATATAACAGACCTATTCTAAGTCTCAAAACCAAAATCTAAATTCTATAGCCATAAAATCAAACCATAGTCAAACCTAACGAATTCCTAAACCTTCAAATTGCCAACTTTCAGGAAACAAGCCAAATCAACCTAGGAACTTCCAACTTTAATTCTGGGCATACGCCCAATTCTAAAATCACAATACAAATATATTGGAACCATCAAAATACCGTTTCGGTGTTGTTTTCATAAAAGTCAAACTTCGGTCAATATTTTTAACTTAAACTTCTAAAATGAGAATCACTCATCCAAATCAATCCCGAAACATTCAAAGATCGAATCCAACCATACACGCAAGTCATATTACGTAATATGAAGCTACTCAATACCTCAATCCACTGAATGAAATTCTAAATCTCAAAACAATCGGTGTTCTAGCATGGCATGAAGCAATAAAAAAAGGAGTTTTTAGGTTTTGAAGCCAACAACACTTGGGAAATTGTTAAATTACATGTAAGTAAGAAGCCCATTAGTTGTAAATGGGTTTATAAGATCAAATATAGAGAAGATGTAGCATGAAAGGATGCAAGGCAAGGCTTGTGATTAAAGGTGACACACATGTTAAAGAGGTGGATTTCACTGAAACTTTTTCACCTAGAGTCAAATTGTCTACTGTCAAATATCTCATAGATGTATCTATTAAGAATGGTTGGTCCTTATTTCAGCTTGATGTGAATAATTATCTCCTCCATGGTGATTTAAATGAGGAAGTTTATATGAAACTGCATTAAGGTCTTTCAAGTTCATCCTCTTCCTCATCTGCCCATCAAGTTTGCAAACTAAAGAAATCTCTTGATGGCTTGAGACAAGCTTCAAGATAATGGTATGCCAAGTTATCCCAAGCATTGTGTTCAATAGGGGTACACTGATTCTTTAAATGAGTATTCATTATTTGTAAAGGGGTCTCCCGGTGCTATAGTCATTCTTGTTGTCTATGTAAATGATATCATCTTGATATGGGACAATTTTGTTGAGATTTCAGCCTTAAAGCAGTTTTTGGATAGTGAATTCAAGATCAAAGAACTGGATCTTCTTGGGCATTGAGGTCACTACTTCTCCTAGTTAGATTTGAACTATGAATTGAGGATTGATTCGGGAGTTGTTACCACGACCTGAGAGACACAAGAGTTTGATTGGAAAACTATTATTTTTGACTCATACCACACTTGATCTCTGCTTTAGTGTGCAACACTTTAGTAAATTTTTACAAAAACTCGAATGCCTCGTATTTTACTGCTTTACACATGTTGGGGTATCTGAAGGGTATCGTTGATGTTGGACTATTTTACTCCAACTCTCCTGGCTGCACTATTACAGCTTATTTTGATAGTAATTATGCAACTTTCCTTGATACACACATAGATGTGTATGGTTTTTATGTCTTTTTGGGTGATTGTTTGATGGTCTTGAAGTCCAAAACACAGCTAGTTATTTCCCTTTCTTCTACGGAAACTGAGTACTGGCTGGCATTTTTGTTGATGTTTCTCATCTTGTTTATATCTTTTTATGATAATCAGGCTGCAATACACATTACTAAGAACCCAATTTTTCATTAGCGGACTAAACACATAGAGGTGGACTGCCACTTTATCTCGAAGAAATTAGCAGAGAGTTTGATCCAGTTGTTCCATGTGTCCATTTCCACTCTTCTTGTAGACATCTTTATCAAGCCATTGATTTGAGTGTTTCACCACTCTTTTTTGTCCAAGTTGAAGGTGTACTCCGCCTCTTACTTGAGGGGGTGGTAGTGGTGGTGTAATATCTAACTACTTACCTTCAGGTCCAAACAAGAAGCTTTGAAGGCATGAACCAATGCTATATTATTTGTAGATAGACATATATAAATGGTATATATTTTAGGATTGTTTTCTAATTTTAAAATAATGGTTACTAGTTATTATCGGACCAGATATAAATAAGAATGTTATGTTGGATATTTTCTTTGGCAAAAATATTTTTTTTTCTCTCTCTCTGAACCTTATTATATTTTGTAAAATGCAATTCCATTTAGGATGTTTACAACTAGTAATAGAAGTATTGATCATCAAAATGTGATTCTTTTTCTTCATATCCGTTTGAGTCGAACTTCAGATAATATTAGAGCACATCTTGATATATCGATATTGAGTAGCAACAATTCCACATCAATGAGCACCACCGATGTAACGACCCGACCGGTTATTTTGAGCCCTAGTGTGTCGTTTAGTAGTCTGAGGCCATGAACAGCTTCAATTTAGGTATTATGACTTCGCGCGATAAGAATTGAGTTTCGGGAAATCCGGAGTTAATTTGGGAAGAGAATTCTTATTTCAGGAGCTTAAAGTTAAAAAGAATGAACTAGGACGGGAATTTTGAGCAAACGACCTCAGAATCAGGATCTGAAGGTTCCAGCAGGTTCGTATGATGATTTCGAACTTGGGCGTATGCCCGGTTTGGGTTTTAGATAACCAGGAAGTGTTTTGGCGCCTATTGTGGAAGTTAGCATTTTAGAAGAAATTTCATAAGTTTGGCTTGAAGTGCATTTTAGTGTTATTGATGTCCGTTTGGGATTCCAAGATTGTGAAAAGCTCCGTACGGTGATTCTGGAGTTGGAAGCGCGATCGAAAGTGAATTCGGAGGTCTGTAGGTCATTTTGGAGCCATTTGGCTCAAGATAGAAATTTGAAGGTTATTGAGAAGTTGACCGGAGGTGGATTTTTTGATATCGGGGTCGAAATCCGATTCTGAAAGTTGGAGTAGGTCCGTAATACCGAATATGACTTGTGCGCAAAATTTGAGGTCAATCGGACGTGATTTGATAGGTTAAAACATCACAAATAGAAGTTTGGAATTTTAATGTTCATTAAGTTTGGATTGGAGGTCGATTCATGATTTTAGCGTTATTTGATGTGATTTGAAGCCTCGAGAAAGTCCGTAATGTATTTTGGGATAGGTTGATATGATTGGTTGGGGTCCCGGGGGCCTCGGGTGGATTCCGGGAGGTTAACGAATCAAAAAAGGATTTTTAGAAGTGCTGAAGCATCTGCTTCTGTCATAACCGCACCTGAGGTTGGTTGACCGCAGGTGCGAGACCGCATAAGCAGTCGTTTATTCGTGGAAGTAGCCAAGACCACAGATGTGGCCCTAAATCCGCAAAAGCGGAACCGCAGAAGCGGTGGGCCTGTTCGCAGATACGGCCCAAGGCTAGGCAGTCAAGACCGTAGATGAGGCCCAAAATTCGCAAGCGCGGAACCGCAAAAGCGGTGGGCCTATCCGCAGAAGCGCCCCAGACCGCAGAAGCGGTCTTTCTTCCGCAGAAATGGTGGTCGTAGGTGTGGCCCCAGACCGCATATGCGGAAATCGCAGAAGGCAGTGGCCTTCATTTATTCGGGCTCAAGGCCATTTTTGCTTATTTTCACTTGTTTCTTGGGCGATTTTAGGAGCTTTTAAGAGAAGACTTCCACCTAGCATCTTGAGGTAAGCTATCCCACCTATTATTAGTTTAATACTTGAATTTTGGGTAGATTAACACATGTAAAATTAGTGAAAATCATGGGAATAGAGTAAAACCTAGGGTTTTGTTAAAAACAAGATTTAACCACGAAATTGGTTATGGAATGGAGCAGAAATCATATATTTTTATTCTTACGTTATGAAGAACAACTTCCTTCGAAAAATTTCGAAATCCGGGCACGTGGGCCCGGGGTTGGATTATAGAAACCTTGAATTTAAGGTTGGGAAATTGGGTTAATAGTTAGAATATGAACTTTTAAGCATGTATTGACGAATTCTTACCCTATTTGAATCGTTGTGGATCGTTCGGCTCTAAATTGGAAGTTTGAGCACATTCTTGAATCGTAATATAGGCTTCAGAGCAAGGTGAGTCTCCTTTCTAACCTTGTAAGAGGGAATTGTCCCCATAGGTGAGTTAATTGGTTATGTTCTCCTATTTGTGGGGGGCTATGTACGCACGAGGTGACGAGAGTTTGTGCGCAACTACTATTATGCTATTGTCCGGGTAGTCTAGGACCCAAAAGCATGCTATACTTGGATTATTTAAGAACCTATTGCTAGCTTGAACTGCTTAAACCACATCGAATTAATAAATGAATTTCTAAAAGGGTTTAAACTTTATTTTCTTAAATTGTTAAAAGAGAATTAGCTTTTCTTGGAATGATTGCCCCATGTCGGCTTCTTGATTGAATGTCCCTATATGTTTATTTTGGAACAGGCCGATCGCCTCGGCAGATTAAATAGAGGCATCAATAGGCGCGTCGTTGACCCTCGACAAATGCACAGTTTATTTCCGTTGGTTCGGGTCATTGCCTCGGCATGATTTGCGCATGATTTATTGTCGCTTGAGAATTATAAATGTTGATGTTTCCCTTCGTGGGTTGATATAAATTGATAAGATAATGAAAAGAAAAATCTTGGAGCCTCCCTATTATTTGAGAAGGTGTTACTTGTTTCTTGCTCTATGTGTTATAATTGCTAGATAAATCCATGTTTTCCTCACATCTTCACTATATTACTATTGGACCACTAGTAAGTATCAAAGGTAACCATCTCGTCTCTACTTCTTCGAGATTAGACGGGATACTTGTTGAGTACACGTCGTTTTCGTACTCATACTACACTTGCTGTGTATTTTTATTGCACAGGTTTGGGTGCAGCTAGTGGCATAGCGGCATGGTTAGCACAGAGACTTTGCATGCTGTATTCCTTCGAGGCGACCCGCAGCTAGTATAGTCTTCTTCAGAATTCTATTAAATTCCTATCCAATTGTATTCCGGACAGTTGTTGTACTTTATTTAAATTTTTCTTAGAAATTGCTCATGGACTTGTGACACCGGGTTCTGGGATGGTTTGTAGTATTGTATTGACTATTCTTCATTTATATTTGATTTGGGACATCTACTTTTAATGGCTAAACTTTCAGGAAAAAATTTCGGGTTTTCAAAAGTATTAAAACGAGAATTTAATTAAGTACTTGGTTGGCTTGCCTGACAGCGGTGTCTGGCGCCATCATGACCCTTAGTGGATTTTGGGTCGTGACAAGATGGTATCAGAGCACTAGGTTCCTAGGGTCTCACGAGTCATGAGCAAGTCTGGTAGAGTCTCATGGATCGGTACGAAGACGTCTGTACTTATCCTTGGGAGGCTGCAGGATTGTTAGGAGTACTTCCCTTCTTGATTCATTATCGTGCGATTTGATTTCATGTAAGGCTTATGCCTTTGTTTCTTTCCTACTCAATCTTATGCGATGCAAAGCGCTTGTTATAAATCGAGAATTGAAGAATCATAAAGGTACTATGGATGTGATACGGGATGTTTCTCCCGGTATAGCTGATCAGATTATTGTCGTCGCCTTATGGAAGAATATTTTATTATTTTAGCCCAGTAGCAGTATTTTTGAGGGCTTTGAGGCTAGCCACAATTTGCTGTGATGCTTATGAATGACTGTTCCGTAGTAGTGATATGATGGTAGGAAGTTTTGCCTACGCGTCGTAGTAGTGAATGATTTGAAGGGAGGTTTACTCAGTGCATAATCAAGAGATTCAGTATTTTATTTCCCGGCAGGGGAAAAGGTAATCGAACTAAGTATGGTCAGATATGGAATGGTGGAAGTAATGAGACTTGGTAATTGCAAGAGTGGTGGAGTTCTCTTCTATATTAGGGTGTTGTTGTCCTAATTGGACGTATTAAGTTTATCGGTGTTATGATCTTCTACAATTCGCCCCTTGGGGTAAGATATTGTGAAATAGTATCAGAGATACAACTATCAGATATCGCAGGATGCAATGGTTTAGGATTGAATCAGTATTTTTAATGTTGGTGGTTCGAGAAAGATGACCCTCAGGAAAGTTTAAAGTTAGTAGCGATTGTGGATTCAAGTTCTAGGAAGATAAATTTTATTAAGGCAACAACTGAGCAGCAAAAGACGAGAAAAACATGTGGGAAGTGTCAGGCGGAGTTTTGAACTTCTAAAAGGCCAGGTATAAGAAACGTAGGTCGAGCAATCAATTAAATGAGTGAGTTTGCCCAAAGTGGGAGAGTGGTGGAGCTGTTAGGGCTTGGTGGTAGGAAGACTACGCACCTTAAGGAGAATTTGGAGCGATTTGAGAATACTGGTGCTTGGCTATGGGGGTCTACGGATCTAATTTGGAAGTAGGGTTTCTGTCGCGGTAGGAGATTTAATACAACGGAAAGGAGCCCCTTAAATGAAGAAGGATGCAGCATAAATTTGAATTGGAAGGATGTTGTCGCACCTTTAAATGATGTCCATGAGGGGTAAATGGACTTGTGCAGCTGGAGAGTAGGCTCAGACTCAGGAAGAGTCATTGATGTCGTAGTGATTGTACCCTGTGCAGCAGTGTCGGGAGATGCCGGGGAGAGCCTTCTATAGGTGGGGGTTACCCAAGTGAGCAGGTTAGCAGTCGCGTGGTTGGCAAGGAGTCTGCGAAGAATTTCATCGTCCATGTAGCAAAAGGATCGGTCGTGCAAATTTTGTTGGTGAATCAGAGTATAAAAGAATGGGGTTTTGTGGAGAGGATCCGAGAATTTATGCGGTGGATCACGTAAGGTTATATCGATGAAAGATAGGGAATCTTGGTAAATTCTAGAGTTGTGAAATAATGGCTTCAAGCCAAGTGGGAGAGTACCACCTCTTATGACGGGGTTGCAAAATTAACTACTTGCGAGGTTTCTGGTTATTTGCATATTGATGAGCTACTTCATCTATGGGGAAAGACCATAAGTGGTAATCTGAACAAATGAATTATTAAAGGTGGGCTATCGTTGGCCTTATTGGACCATGCTCAAACTTGGGGAAGGTTTCAGGATTTTGCTTTGTATAGATACGTGTTCCAAGGGAAGTGATTCGGCAGGTTCTTTGCGAAGGGGGTATTCGTGTGATGGAAGACTCATGGAGTTGATTATATTCGGGGCCAAGTCAGAGCGGGTGGCTCTCAGCAATGGTCCTAATGGATTAAAAGTGGTTAAGTGTGGTGCCTAATGATTTCGAGCCTATAGGTGCAGTTGAGAACCAAGCTTTTGCAACAACTTATGAATGGAGACTCAGAACGTTCTGTGATGTTTTGGCTTGCGATGTAGCAATTGGGAGGTGTGAAAACAGATCGTGAGATTTGAGACGGCATGATCTCGTGATTCTAGGTCACTCAGGATTAGTGCAAATGGAGTATGTTATGTGTCGGATGGAGTTAATATTATCTCTAAGGCGATCAAGGATGAATCGAAGGAAGGTAGATTGGTTAGACATAGTTTAGTTGGCATGTTGGTAGTAGAGATCATCTCTTTCAGCGTGATTAAGTTATGCAAGTGATCTGCGACGGCACGTATGAGGCTTGTCAGCCGCCGTAATTGATATTATTCTGAAGCATTCTACTGTTATGGCTTGTTATGTGGAAGTGAATTCCGGAAGGGCTATGGTGCCTTAGACCACTACTTAGAGATTTGTGTATTTCCATGGTCATAAGAAATTGCCTGTGTGTTGCTATGATTCTCCTGAAGTGAGTTTAGTGAAAGGCTTTTATGTGATGAAGTGTGGACCTATTAGCAGTTTCGGGTTATGATAAAGGTCATGTTCTATCGTACATTGGCATGTTGGGTGCAGTAACTAGTATGGGATTTAGAGTGAAAAATTAAGGTTGCAATTCGGTGCTGACAAGGATGTCACGAGCTCGGATCAGCACGAAAGGAGTTTCGATGTTTAAAGTAAGTGGTATTGTCATTAGTGTCACCTAATATTGGTGCTTTATGAAAAAGGCTTTGCATCATGGTTAGGGATTCTTGATCGTTTTTCAGCATTAGTGCGGCTGTTGGTTTAGATGTGTGGACCTGATATGTGTTTTGGAATATTGTGGGAGCGAGTCCCACAGGAAGATCATATAAGTGTGGCATGAAGTCACTTGATTGATTGAAGAAGTTAAACCAAGTATGAAGAATTATGATGATATCGTCAAATTGAGAATATATGCCTGGAGGGCACTCAGTTTATTAAGTTGTGGACCGTGGAGGATTTCTCCGGTTATGATGATTGTCCTTGTGTGTTATGAGAAGAGGGAAATTAGTATGGACCTTTGAAAGGTTATTGGCTTAGTTTGATATGATCGGGATCGACTTGAGGTCGATGGATGGGTTTAATGTGAATTTGGGCTCTATGTCGGGCCAGTTGTGTTCATTTCAGTAATGCGCTCCTTATGGAGGAGTGATCAGGGTGTTATTTCATTGGCAGATATTTCACGTAGTGATGCATTGCGCCATGTGAGTTGTGAGACGGCTTGAGAAATTGCTTATGCGTTGAGGATCCGCGTAGAAATGATGTATTATGAGCAAGATGGCTCTTGGGATTCAGATTTGTATATCGTGCCTTAGTGGTGCTTGAGCCTTGCAGTTTATGGCGCAATATGTCAATTTTGATGATGTCCAAATCCACTACTAAAAAGCAATAGACACGATCGCATGCAATATAATTTAACCAACTATGATTCGGGTTCGAATCCCACAGAGAACAATGTGTAGGCGATTAGGCATGTAAGAAAATTATCGCTAGTTGCGCAATGCCAAACACTAAGAATTTTGATTGGAAAATATTTTTATATTTAATTGCGGAAATGTAAACTAACCTAGAAAGCAAGTAAAATGATCAATGGCTACAAGTATGAATGCATCGGGAATTACACTCAAGTAACGATCCAATGTATTTCATGATTTTACAAATATGAGCGAGTTTATGTTAATTAGCCACGGATAATAATTCTTAATTAGCTTCTTCCGAAGACTAACAAGACTTCCTAATTGAATTATCCCTAATCATAATTAGAAGATTAAGCACACCCGGAAGGCTACAAGTAGTTCAATCCTATCCCTAGGTAGAATCTATAAAATGAGGGTTAAAAGTGTGAAATTCCAGAATTTCCCATGCTTGAAGCACGATTTTTGCAATTGCGAACAAAAGTTCGCAATTCCCAACCTTGCCCACAGGTTTGCATTTGCGATGAGACCTTCGCATTTGCGAAGGTTGACTATCCAGGTTGACTTCGCATTTGCGAAGTGGTCTTCAAATTTGCGAACAAAGCCTATTCCTGCTAAGTTCGCATTTGCGAAGGCTGACTTTTCTGCTTGACTTCGCTTTTCCCAAGATTTGGTCGCATTTGCGACCCCTGAGGGCATTAGCCAGATTTTTCTCTCTTTTTTGGCTTCTTTTGACTTATTTTTACTTGGTTTCTTCACCATTACTTCTAAATCACATTCACCCTGTAAAATAGAAGTAAATGACATTAAATACATGATTTTATCACTCAAACATAGTAAAAGTATAGTTTTAAAGTCAAGATAAGTTGGTAAAATACCAACTTATCACTCCCCCAAACTTGAACTATTGCTTGTCCTCAAGCAACTAGAACGGCAAAATCTCTTCCCAAGTGTCTAAATCAACCTTATATCCTTATCACACCAGGTCAAAAAGAAAGTCTACTTTAAGCACAAATGTATGACTTCGATTGGTACCAACATTACCCCAAAGCATATGAATTATCAAGCACTTCACATAAATTTCGTTATACTTCAAGTGCTCAAACATTAATGCAAATCAAAGTAGCAATCAAGTCATGACACTAAAGCTTCAAAATTTGCCTCTCTATCACAATCAACTTTCTTTGGTCATTCTTTCCAATTGAAAGTGGGATTAAATTCACAACTCAAATATCATGTGCCCTCACATTTAAGAGAGGATCCCACACTCATAAATCTTAATTTCAAAACAAAAATGGGATATCAAATGGAAAGAATTAACTCTCTCTCAAAAAGATGTTCAAATTCATACAATTAGTACCGTAGGCTTGCCCTTCATGTATTCCTCCACTAATGTAGACAACTTGGTTCAAAATCAATCAGGACTTAAAGGGTTGTAGTTTAGGCTTTTGGTTAAGGTAAGGCAAAATTTTGGTTAAAGGGACTCCAAATTTCCCAAAGCACTACAATATTTACAATTAAAGTCTCTTTCCTTCAAAAACATTTTCCATCCTTTCCTCACTTTTCATTTCACACCTAGTCTTCCCTTTATTCACGACTGTTTATCACTCTATTCTATATACTTTTTTTTTTCAAGGTCAAGGAAGATTTCATTTTTTTTCTCTACCTTCCATCTTTTCAAACAACTTCCATATCACAACTTTTCCAACCTTCAACCCCCAAACTTAGGCTTTTAGTCTATATTTACACTTTCAAAGTACTTAGGGAGGTAGGGTGTCAAAATCTAGATCAATTAAGAACAAAGGAATTAAGCTTGTAATATGATTGCCAAAGAATAGTGTTAAAGGCTCAAAATGGGTTGACTAGGGAAAATATTTAAGGGTAGGAAATTTAAGGTATATTAGCGGTCCAAGAAAGGCCTAATGTCATTTTTCAAACCACGTTAGTCTATAATTTCGCCTTAAAGCACATTCCGGGCAAGTTCTAGACCACAAGTACTACAAAAGAACTCACAAATAAACCTCACCGGCTAATATGGTGGACGATGTCTTGAGTAGATGGTGCGACCAAAACACTCACGCAAGTGTACGCGATCGACAAGCAATATAGTAGTAAGTAGAGTATCGTTCCCACGAGGAATTTTGATTAAATTATCGACTGGTATTAACTCAATTAATTATCAATTCATGTTATATCATTACGAAATATATAAAGAACCAATTTACAATATACTTAATAATTGCACAATAATTCAAGACAAAATTACTACAACAATTACACAATATTTTTATAACAATTTGGACAAATATATTCCAGAGTCATGGACTTGCTAGAGATCATGCTACTTTTCTAACTTATAATTGATTTATTGAATTATCCAGGTTGTTGATTATAAGGTTAATAATATTCATAAGAATCTTTCGAGTTCTTATGAATCTATTCAAGTTTAATCAATACTTATATGTCTATGGTATTAATATTAACAAGAATGAATTTATAACTCCTATTATTCAACCAAACAAGGCAATTAAGTATATGTCTATCTTAATTGCAAATCCTTCACCCGATGCCCGGGATTCAAAACTTATTCTATTTGATTTTATATGCAACCAAGAATTTCCTTTGTCAAGTTTAACTCAAGGTTCGTAAATAATATTTCACTGTTAGCTACGCAGTAAAATAATTAAGAGCAAAATCAAATAAACAACCCATAACAATAAATTCAATATATTCAATCTAAGCTTCAAATAACAAGATCATCTAACATCCATGACCCTAGAATACTAGAGTATTTAGCTACTCATATTCATATAAAACTCAACAATAATAATCTCAAACATACTATAAACAACCAACAAGAATAAAGTTTAGAAGAACTCTTTGAATCCTTGCTCCAAGATGTTGTTCTTCCTTCTCCTCTTTAGCTCCAAAAATCTTCAATGGCTTCTTCTCTCTAGATTCAATAGTAATTTTCCACTCTCCCTTAAAATCTGATCATGTCCCTCAATAATAGAGGTATGCTTTAATTAATTTTGAGTGGAATCCTGTGATTTTCTAATTTTACCCCTCCTTAATGCCTTTCCCGGACATAAACGCGTGAAGTTTTTCGCGAACACTAAACTTCGCGCGTTTCTTCGCGCTTCTGACACTGGTTTGGCATTTTATTCGCGCAAACTTTCGAGCGAAGTAGAAACTTCGTGCGTTTGGGAAGCTTTTCTGCCATTTCTTGTTTCTTGTTTGCACGGACTCAACTCCGAGGGGTTGTTTTTGCTCCTGAATCATTTAATAACATTTCCAAATATTTATATAGGCTCCTTTTTCTGTAAAGTATAAGAATCACAAATTAAATTCCTATTTCTCATCAATTATATACATTATGTTATTGAAATGTAATTAAATAGAAGCATAAATAATGGTTCAATCACTCAGATTTCGCCTATTATCAGTAGAAGGAGAAGAGTATGGGTAGCTTTCATATCTACAGCAGCAGAGAGACCTCTAGCTATGGATGTTCAGGCTTTGGCCAATCAGTTTGTGAGATTAGATATTTCGGGGCCCAGTTAGGTTCTAGCTTGCGTGGTTTCTCGATCTTCTTTATATGAGCGCATCAGAGAGCGTCAGTATGATGGCCCCATTTGCTTGTCCTTAAGGACATGCTGTAGCAGGCGATGCTAAGGAGGTTTCTATTGGAGATGACGGGGTATTGCGGATGCAGGTACGTATATATATGCCCAATATGGATGGGTTGCGTGAGTTGATTCTTGAGGAGGCCCACAGTTCATGGCATTCCATTTATCTGGGTGCCGCTAAGATTTATCAGGATTTGAGAAAGCATTATTGGTGGAGAAGAATAAAGAAAGATATAGTAGATTTTGTGGCTCGGTGCCTTAACTGTCAGCATCTGAAGTATAGGCATTAGAGGCCTGGCGGTTTGCTTCAGAGGCTTGAGCTTCCCAAGTGGAAATGAGAGCATGTTACTATGGACTTCGTTGTTGTGCTCCCACAAACTTTGAAGAAATGTGATGTAGTATGGGTGATTGTGGATAGGTTTACCAAGTCGGTTCATTTTATTCTGGGGGTCACCACCTATTCTTCAGAGCTACTCGCTCAGATCTATATTCGGGAGATTTTCCGTCTTCATGGCGTGCCAATGTCCATTATTTCTGATCGAGGCACGCTACTCACATCGAATTTTTAGAGAGTTGTGCAGCATAAGCTAGGCACATAGATTGAATTGAGTACACATATCTACCCCAGACAGACGGACAGTCTGAGCACACCATTAATATATTTAAGGATATGCTACGCACTTGTGTTATGGATTTTAGGGGTTCATGGGATCAGTTCTTGCCATTGTAGAGTTTGCCTACAACAACAACTACCAATCAAGCATTCAAATGGCTCCTTATGAGGCCTTATACGGGAGACGGTGTCGTTCTCTAGTTGGTTAGTTTGAGCAGGGAGAGGCTAGGCTGTTAGGCACAGATTTGGTTCAGGATGCCTTGGAGAAAGTCAAGTTTATTAAAGATCGGTTCGCACAACACAGTCGAGGTAGAAGAGTTACGCTGATGGGAAGGCCCATGATGTAGCATTTACGATGGGAGAGCCGAGTTTTCTTTGGGTCACCCGTGAAGGGTGTGATGAGTTTCGGTAAGAAGGGCAAGTCGAGCCCTATGTATATTGGTCCTTTTGAGATTCTTGAGAGAGTTTATGAGGTGGCCTATAGGCTTTCATTGCCACCTAGTTTATCGGTAGTTCACCCGGTGTTTCATGTTTCCATGATACAAAAGTATTATGGTGATCCGTCCTATGTATTGTATTTTAGCTCAGTCCAATTAGTCAAAGATTTGACTTATATTGAGGAGCCTGTGGCCATCTTGGACAGGCATGTCCAAAAGTTGAGATCAAAGAACATCACTTCAGTGAAGGTTCAATGGTGGGGTCATTCGGTCGAGGAGGCAACCTGGGAGACCAAGCATGACTTTCGAAGTCGTTATCCTCACCTTTTCGTCACTTCAGGTATGTCTATATGCATGTTCGAGGATGAACGTTTGTTTCAATAGAGGGATAATGTAACAACTTGACCGGTCATTTTGAGTATTTGCGCCCCATTTCCCCTTTTGATGCTTCACATATGTGCAATTGTGGTTGTATGACTTGAGGGGTTGGCTAGTTTTGTTCAGGGAAGGTTTTGGGTTAATTTGGACCCTTTAATTCTCGGCTTAGAAGCCTATGTTGTTTACGTTGACCAATGGTTGACTTTTTTGAAAACGACCCTGGAATGGTGTTTTTATGGCTCCGATAGGTTGTTATCGTTATTTGGGACTCCGTCGTATACCCGGAGTCAAATTCAGAGGTCTGTAGGTTGATTTGTGTTGTTTTGCCAAAAATTGGCAATTTGAATTTAAAAGTTTAACTGTAAGTTGACATTTTGCTATCGGGTTTGTAATTTGGTTTTTTGACTTGGAATATGTCATTTATGCTATTTATAACTTGACTGAAAATTTTGGTGTCATTCGGAGTTGATTTGATAGGATTCAGACTCTTGGCTGCAATTCTAGAGACTTTGAACTTTTCTTTGGAAATTCATGCATTTTGGTGTCTGATTTGTCATTCTTAATTTTGTGTTTTGATCGCACGAGCAAATTTGTATGATGTTTTTAAACTTGTGTGGATGTTTGGTTTGGATCCCCGAGGGCTCAGATGAGTTTTGGATGTGTCACAGAATAGTGTTGAACTGAAAATGAATTGGTGTGCAGGTGCTCTGATGTCACAATTGTGAGCACCAGCCTCACAATTTTGAAGTGGTCTGGAATGGCAGATGTAGAAACGAGTATGGCCTGGGCTTGGGTCGCAATTGCAACCACTTGGTCGCTTTTGCCAAGGAGTTATCTTCGCAATTGCGAAGCCTTTTGTCGCAATTGAGACTTCTATAAAGGCTAGCAAGGTTTGCAAATCCCTGTATCGCAATTGCGAGGGATCGCAAATGCAACACCTGCAACTGAACAAAAGGGTTGGGAGTCGGGATTTCATATTATTTTAGAACCTTAGGCTCGGTTGCAGGCGATTTGGAGAGGGGTTTTTCATCTACAAATATTGGGTAAGTGAATCTAACCAATTTCCAACTATATTCATGGTTATATCTTAGATTTAACATCAAATTTATAAGAATCAAAGAGTAAAATTAGGGATTTTGTCAATGTTTTGAAAAATAAATATTTTAGTTTTGAGAGTCGACTTGGACTCCGATTTGGAAACAAAACACACATATGGACTCGTTGGGTTATGGGTAGTCGGAAACTACTCTTGGACCCAGGTTTTGACCGGGCGGGCCTGAGGTTGACTTTTGTTGACTTTTTGGAAAATGTGTAAAGATCAGAGCTTTATGTATTGTAATTATTTTCTCTTGCATTTTTGATGATATTAAGTCAATTATTATTATATTTGAGCCATGTGGAGGCGAATTTTAGGGAAAAGGCTATTTTTGAAGGTTGATTTGGCATAGTTGAGGTAAGTATCTTGCCTAACTTTGTGTGAGGGAACTACCCCTTAGAAGTTTGATTGATTGTGCTCTTTGTGCTATATGTAAGATGTGTACACGAGGTGACGAGTATGTACACAGGCTTTATGTGATATTTGACTAGTTTAGGTTATTTAGACTCTTTCCATGCGTTTAATTGAATTGTCATATCATGTTATATCTTTCATTATTAATCTGCTTTATGCAACATTGTTAGTATTTGTTCTACCTCTTACTTGTTAGATTTACTCTCACGTGCTCTAATTTACATTGTTGATATTATTTCTATCTCTTATTGCCATAATTGCTCTGATATGTTTTAGTTGAAGTTATTACCTCTCTTAATGTATTGTTACTTCTTTTATTATTGAATTACTCTTGCTTGTAGTTGTTAATTCGTGGAATATCTTCTTCTTGAGTTATTGGTGTTGAAGTTGTGGAAGTTATCATCACATTGTAAAGGTTTGTTGGTTGAATAGCTCTTCTTGTTTCTGCATTGTTTCACTTGTAATTATACGTAATTGTCTTCTTGTCATTTAATCATGTGTTTACTCCTTGTTTCCTTTACTTTTTGAAATTTAGTTGTTAGCTTACCTTATTGCATTGCTTTATTGACACTGCTTCCCTGTTTTCATTATTATAATATACTATAGTTGTTCAGTTTTCTTATCCTTGTAGGTGTCGTGACATGGCCTCGTCACTACTCTACCGAGGTTAGGCTTGATACTTATTGGGTACCGTTGTGGTATACTCAGACTACGCTTCTGCACATTTTTGTGTAGATTTAAGTACATCTGCTCATTCCAGGCGCTAGTGATCATTAAGCTATTTCAGGAACTTCAAGGTTTACCTGCGCGACGCTCACAAGACTCAAAGTCACCATCTGATATCCCTTATTACTATTTATCCTTATTTTATACAGTGATGTATATTGAGATTCTAGTACTTTCTGTAGAGTTTACGACTTAGTCTCACCAGATTTTGGGAAATATTGTATTGTGGTTCAATATTGAGATTTTTATAAGACTTATCAGTTTATATAATGTTTTTAGTCGTTACTTTGTTTCTTATTATGTTGTTTGTTAGGCTCACCTAGTCTTAGAGACTAGGTGCCATCATGACAACCTATGGTGGGAAATTGGGGTTGTGACAATGATACTACAGAATATAGAGGCTCCGCTGGCTGATGCACTAACTATGCATGACATTGACACTTGTTGCATTTTAGTACGATCGTCTTTACATCCTATTCCATCCGGGGCCAATAGTACCTAGCCTTGACTGACTTGAGAACCAAAGATTCTACATCGGAGTGGTTTCCGCAGACCTCTTCGTGGACTTCCCTCATCACGTAGTCGGCCTCCAAGGCCCCCAAACACCAATCTAATGGCCCTTGGAATGACCTCCTCTGTAACTGCCCTTCAACAATACAGTAACGAGTAGCTTTGGTTCGTAGTGCCCGAGATGCTTTTGGGTCCTCGAATAATTTACCATGCCTGATGTATTCAATAAACTCATTCCTCCAATCCTATATTAAGTTGTTTGAATTAACTTTGCACTAGCCATCCACATCTAACACCAAATGCATTAATTGGAGGACCGCACCAGAATCAGATCTTTTCATCTCTATGGATGAACCCAAATTATCCAATACGTCTGCCTTCTCATTTTCCTCCCTCGGAATGTGGATGATTGACCACTCTCTCAATCATGTAAGTGACGCTTGAACCTTGTTCAAGTACTACTTCATGCGCTCCTCTTTTGTGTCAAAAATTCCATACACTTCGTTTAGCACCAGCTGGGAGTCGCACTTTATCTCGATGACCTTGGATACTAGTCACCGAGATAGCTCAAGTCCTGCAACCAAAGCCTCGTACTCAGCTTCATTTTAGTTAATGCTACCATTATAATGGCATGTCTTAGAGTTTCGCCCGAAGGAATGATTAGAACTACTCCGAGACCGGACCCTTTTATGTTGGAGGCCCTATCTATAAAGAAGGTCCAAACTCCGAATACCATTCCTGATACCAACATTGTTTCTTTAGTAACTAAGGGAATTAATCCTGGACTGAAATCGACCATAAAATAGGCGAAAACTTGCGACTTGATTGTAGTCTTGGGTTTGTATTCTATGTCGAATTCACTAACTTTGACTACCCATTTAGCCAATCTACTTGACAAATCGGTCTTGTTGAAGGAGATTCCTTAAGGGAAAGGTTGTCATTACGGCTATTGGATGATATTGAAAATAAGGCCTAAGCTTTCGAGAGGCAACCACGAGAGCTAAGGCCAGTTTTTCTTGGTTTGGATATTATTCCATTCCTAATAATGGTTTGTTGACGTAATAAGATTGTTATTGGAGACTGCAAAGGTTTGCAGGCTAGGAATAGACAAAATGCTAGATGGCAAAGATGATTCAAGGTGGTTCGAGGAGACATCGATAAAAGAAAGTGTAGAAGACAAAGTGAAATCCTCAGGAATTTCACCAGTAAGATTGTTATTAGCCAATTCCAATCTTTGAAGCTTAGGAAGAGTTCCAAATCCAATTGGGATTACACCTGAAAGAAGATTATTTTGGATTCTAACTCGAACGAGTGAAGAACAATTAGAGAGGCCTAATGGGATTGGTCCAGAGAAAGAATTGTTAAAGAGAATGAGCTTTGTTAGATTGCCAGAATCACACAAACCAAGAGGGATCTCACCTGTCAAGAAATTAGAAGAAACATCTAACCATTGCAAGGGAGATTTTTTCCCAAGATTCATAGGCAAAGAACCATTTAAAGAATTTTGCCACAGTTCAAGTATCTCAAGATTTTCTAACTCACCAAGCTTTGTGGGAATAGGACCAGTTAAGTTATTGCACATGAGATTTAGCAGCTGCAAATTCTTCAAATATGCTAACTCATTCGGAATCTCCCCTGAAATGTTGTTATCAGAAAGATCCAAGTAAACTAAAGATGTAATATTTCCAACTTCAGCTGGAATCTTCCCTTCAAAACTATTCTGATACAAATACACAGTGGTCAGATTCTTCAACTTACCTAATTCAGCTGGAATTTGACCACTTAAACTGCCAACAGCCAAGTCAAGATACTGAAGACTACTTAGATTACCAAACTCAGCTGGAATTGAACCTTCAAACTGATTGTATCCAAGAATTATAGTCTCTACAGCTTTCAATTCACCGAGCTCTCGAGGGATCTCTCCTGTAAGATTATTCCCTGATAGTCCAAGAAACTTCAAATTCTGAAGATTCTTGAACGATAAAGGGATTGAACCTTCGAAGAAACTCCCTCGAAAATCCATGCTTTCGAGCAATGTAGCATTGCCAAGATCCTGAGGGAGAAACCCCTCAAAGTTATTGCTAGAAGCATTGAGATATCTCAATCCAGAAGCCATTCCAAGACCTGTTGGGAACTTGCCAACAAAATTATTTTGGCTTACATCAATGCTCTTTAAAGAAGTCAGATTGGCCAATGACTTTGGCAATGCAGTAGAGAAATCATTGCAACAAAGATTTAGTGAAGATAAACTCTTTAGCCCTTGAATTTGATCAGAAACTCTGCCACTGAGATTCATGTTTGACAAATCAAGATTCTCTACAAAACCTCTGGAGTTGCACAAGACACCAGCCCATTTACAATGAACAGAACTTGAACTTGAACTTGAATTTCCATTGTTTGGAAAATTCCAGTCTTTGAGATGATCCATTGGATCAACAAGACTGGACTTTAGTGCTAACAATGTTGAAACTTCATCACCATTTGATGAAACAATGAAAAAACCAATGAAAAATAACAAGAAAAAGAGATGATTTTTCATGGTTTGATCTTTTCACAAATTTTTCTTCTCTCTGTTAATTCAGTTGTACAACATTCTTTTTTAGTTCTTGAGAACAAACTATTATGAAAATGACCAAAATAACTTATACTACTACTATTTCATAAGAAGTAGTGTTAATCAGTTAGTTATCATGATTAACTAAAAATGGGACCCATATCTATCTGTATGCATGTTTTTTTTCTTTTATTTCATTTTTGAGGGGTAGGGGGTGGGGTTAGAGAGTAAGAATGTAATGATTAGACACTAATGAAGGGGGATTAGTAATTAATTAATTAATAATAAATATAATTGGGGAGTTCGTGAGGTCTTGGGAAATGGGATCTGAACCAGCTATGGATTTGTAGCTAATGACTGTAAAGATTTTGGAGTTATTGAGAATGGAACCGACATTAAAACATGGGAAGGAATGTGTTTTCAGTGATTATTTTACCTATTTATGAAAAACATAATATTAACTTGTTTTGTACTTTGTCTCATAATTGTTCAAAGGTCAAACCATTCTGAATGACAGTCAGTTGTTTTTTCTTAAATCTATGCCGATAAAATTTACTACTATCACTGCTCTTTCAGTTTCTGTCAGTGTTGTGGTCTGTTTGGAAGTGAGGAGCATAGAAATTGTGGTTTTATTTTTCCCTCATTTTAGACCTAAGGAAATTCTCTAGCGTTAGGACTTAAATTTGGTTAAAATTTGAATTACCGAATATTTGGAGATGAGAAGAAAAATAAGTTTTGAAATTTAAAATATATTTGGACATGTATTTTACTTGAAAAGAGTATGAAGTTTTATGAGTAGAAAACTTAAAAAAAATACTCTAAAAGCCCGTTTGGACATAAGAAAATTCTCCCTTTTTTACAAAAAATTTTCACTTTTTTTTTCGAAATTGGAAGTTGTTCATAAAATTTTTAATTTTCACTTGAAAATGCATTTTGAAAATTTAAAAAACTCTAAAAATCTGTTTTTCAAAATTTTCACTCAAATCACTCATAAAACTTCAAAAACAACCCAATATTATATTCATGTTCAAACACAACTCTAATTTCAAATATCATTTTCATTTGAATATTTTTTTCACCCTGTTTTGGAATTTTACATATCTTATGTCCAAACGCCCACTAAAGTTGTCTTTGGGATATGAAGAATGAAAAAAAAGCTCTCAAATTTTATGGCCAAATGAGAGAGAGCTAATAGTACTCTCTCTGGTCCACAATAAGTGGCTAATTTGCTTTTGGCACGCCCATTAAGAAAGTACTAAATGCTATACAAAAATACCTAGTATGATTAAACTACCCTTAATTAAATATTTAATGTGAGGAGAAAGAAAACTTTTTAGATATATGTATATAAGGATAATTTTGTAAAAATAAATTAATTTCTTTATTGATTATATAAATAGACACTTATTTTGGACCAAAATAAAAAAGCAAATTGGTCACTTAATAAACCGGAGGGAGCATCTTTTGTTTTTAATGGTTGATTAAATACCCTCCATTCAATTTTACTTATCCACTATACTAAAAACATATATTCACTTTTGCTTGTCTATTTTAGCAAATCAAGAGGAATGCAGTTTTTTTTCTTTCGTTTTACCCTTATTATTAACTACTCGTTCTCTAAATTATTTCCCAACACTTTTTAAAATGCTATCATTACTATGAGTAAAACTAAAATTGTAAAATACATACTTCCTTTTTTTTAAAGGAGTAGTTAAAAGTGGATAACTAAATGAATAGATGAAGTAATGGTTTAAAAATTTAATGCTTTTACTAGTGATAGGTGATTAGTGAGTTGTGAAGAAGGACAAGAATCAAGATTACCCAGGGGTAACGATGAATAATGCTAGTTACACAAGATTTTTTATAAGCAATAGCGCCTTTTGGTATGTTGGGTATGAGGTTATATAGTTGTTAAATTTTTTAATTTTTATCTCAAATTGATGTTTACTTTGCATTATTTTTAAGTAGTCAATCTAGTTTTTCTATACACATATACATACCTATAGATGTTTAAAAAAAGAAATTATAACCTGATTTTACTCTTTTTAATGTATCTATATCAATTTTTGTTTTCAGAAAACTTCTTGTTTGTTCGCATTTTCAAATAGACACACAACTAAAAATATCTTCTGAAGTATTTAATCCAATAAAATATATTCAAGAAAGAAAGTAAAATCTCAAGGTTAAATTTTTTTTCCTTTTTCTTGCTCATTGACAATTTCGAAGTGTTAAATAGCTTTAATATTGAGCGATAGTTAGAGCATGGGCAAGCTTCTACGAGGCCAAAAGTACTCTTTTTTAGTTAAACAAGTACTTTTTGAAAAATTTAAGGTGTTTGGCCAAAACGAAAAAGTATTTCTGAGCAGCAGCAGAAGCAATTTTTCTGCTTCTGGGAAGAAACTACAAATTCTAGCTTCTTCCAAAAAGCATAAGCATGAGCAAAAAGTTAATTTATTCAAGACAAAAATAACCTTACAATAAATTCATATTTTTTTTCAAATTATCCCTCATTAATTTAATTTTTATTTTATTTTCCTTTTCCTTTTATTTCTGTTATACATTTATTCTCTTTTTTATTTTAATTATTTTTATTCTCTTTCTCCTATTCATAAGAGTAGATTTTAAATTTATAAATGATGTATTCCGACATATTTAAATTACAATATAAATAATAAATAATACCAAAGACTCAATATTATTGCTTTGGAATAACTATATTTTATTCTAAATACAATTTTTACTTTATAGTTTTACTTTTTAATTGAATTATTTTCTAATAAATGTTTGAATTTATATTTCTTTTCTAAATAATACTAATTGCAAATTGAATCTTTATTGTCCTTTTTTGTAATTTGATAGCTAAAAGTGCTTTTTAAAAAGATTGGCCAAACACCACGAGCTTGCAAAAAGCACTACTCAAACGAATCGGTCAAATACGAACTACTTATTTTGCAAAAGTACTTTTTCATAAAATACTTTTGAACAAAAGCATTTTTCAAAATAAGTAATTTTTGACAGCTTGGCCAAACGGGCTCTTAGAGCCAAGAAAAGGCAAAATTAAAGACTGAAAGCACCAAATAACGAAACAGCAGAAACTAATTCATAAATTTAATACAACAATTTCAGTTTTAGAGCAGTTAAGCTAACAAAAAATGCTTTCCTTTTCACCCGTCGGTATAGTGGTAGAGTATATTAATAAAGCATTATATTCATAGAACAAACTGAAATAAACAAATTCAAGTGGAATCCAAAAATAAAATAAAATAAGTGACCCTAATCAAATGGCTGTAATGTAATCTAAACATGTTAGTGCATGTAAAATGGTTGGAAGTATCTCTTCATTAGTGTACTCTTTAATAACATTTTCACATATATACCCATATAAAATAATTCGTAATGACTAGCTATTAATTATACGCAAAAATAAAGAGAGAAAATTAATAATTGTCCGAGTACATAAAAACAGCATTCCTCCAAATAATGACATGACTAATTTTGCACAGTTTACTTGGTAATCACATGGATCCATCTGGCAAAGTGAATCTTAATTAATTTATATTTTGTTTTATTTACATGACAATAATCTATAAGTTCTTGAAAAGGTTGATATATATGTGTGATATGATATGTTAATAAATTAAATAAATTTATTTCTCTCTCTAAAGAAAAAGGTTGGAAGCCATGTGAAGAGGACCTAAAGTTGCAGCAGCAGCTTCCTCTTGGGAATGAATGATTGAATGAAAGTTGAAACTATGCATATCCCATTGCATTATTGGAGGGGACACTTATTAGACCCACATTTGCCACACTCAAACAATACATGTTTAATCCTGAGGGTAGCTACAAAGTTCTTCGGGTTGCCAGTTCGAGTCCCAGTAGGGCCACGGGAGGCATTACAAACCGGCCGCGTCTCCAGAGTCCTGTGAAATTAATTGTACACCCGCCTTGAAATAGCGGACCCGATAAGTACAACTAGTCTTTGCGAACCCGGAAACCACGGATAAAAAAAAACAATACATGCTTTAAAAATAAAAATAAAAATAACCGTCATCTTAAAAAAGATCAAGAAAAATCAAACCTTTTTGTTTTAAGGGAAAAGAAGAAGAGGAAAACATATTATGCTATTATTGAAGCAATAGTAAGAATTCATGAGGTGGAGCATTAGACATGGCTTTATACCAAAGCCACCATCAAGATTTCATCATTGGCCCAATTATTTGAGATAAGTATATCCTTCTTAGTAATTCCTTTTTTCTTCTCTTTAAACCTTCTTTTATCTTTTCAGCATTAGACTTATTAATTTTAATATACATATGATTATTAAGGTATTGACTTTAAATATGAACAAAAAATAATTAAGACTATCTTTTTTTCTCGCATATGAAAGTATATAATCTATTTGTATAACTAAAACTAATAAATAGAATTTTTAAAATAATAATTATGTATTTTATTAATAAAATATTAAAGAAAATCTTAATTTATGGTGATGTAAAGCTATTTGTTTGATGGAATACACTCTAAAAGCTAGCGGCGTTGATTGTGAGCAATGATGATGGTAAGGTGATACTTAATTGTGGTTGTAGTTAGTCGAGGTGACTGATGATGGTGGTTGTACAGTAACGGCTGATGGTTATATGGTGGTGCTAGAAGTGATGATTGCATGGTGGTGGCAGTTAGTGCATAAGGTTGTTGTTGTTGGTGGCTAGCAGCGGAAGTGGTTGGCAGTGGCGATGGATGTTGTTGGTGTTGCGTTTTTATTAAGGGATGTGAATGAGAAATGGAAGAGGCACCTTTTAGATTGGACCTTTCCATATCACCTTTCCATTGTCTATAAATTTAGAAGCTTGGCCTCATTTTTAGACATGTAATCACACATGTAAAACCTGAAATCTTCTCCCCTCTTTTGTACATTGTTGCATTATTTTCTAAATAAACATAAGTGTCAAGTGTGATTTGCTCCGTTTGTTGAGTTCGCTGAAGTTCTGTGATTTGAAGTGCCGCTATCACAGAATAGTTATTCCGTTCTATCCTGGGAGGAATTAATCCGTATACCTTGGGCAACAGTGAAGAGATTAAATTCCTTAAGGACACATTGTGCATTCAGTGGGCTCAGAATTATTTTACGATTTGTTTATCGAGCTAACGTTATTTGTTTCTATAATTTTTTGATTTTGAACACAGTAGTACCAACAATCTTAAGGAATTTAATCCCCTTACTATTGCCAATCTTACTACTGAAAAATACAGTGAAAATCAACAGTGACCCTCTGAATAGTGGAATACTTAGTTGAGTTCCCCATAGCAAGACGCGATCCATTCCATATGAAAAATGGAAAGGAAGAAAACCCAACTTGAAATATTTCCAAGTGTGTGGGGATATTTGGGTAAAGTGCAAGTTCTTAAAAGGATAAAATCGGATCGAAAACTGTTGATTATGTTTTCATAAGATATGCAACAAATAGAAAGGCATATCGTTTTTTGATTCATAAATCAGAAAATCCCGACATTCATATTAATACGGTAATTGAATCAGATAATGCTGAATTTTTTGAGAATATTTAACCGTATAAAAAGGAATGTGAGTCGTCTATTGAAATATCTAAGCGACCTCGGGAAAGTACACCTAATGAGGTGAATCCAAGACGTCAAAGGACATCTGCTTCTGTTGGATCATATGTTCTGACATTCTTGTTAGAAAATGAGCTTCAAACTTTGGAAGAAGTTATGTCTTCCTCGGAAA